>BJKM01000225.1:145000-392500 GCA_015082035.1 Chaenogobius annularis | reverse complement strand
CGAGTAATCATTTTATTACATTGAAATTGACCAGTGGGGATGTTGCATCATTCTTAAACTAAAAGACTGACCATTTAATACTGATCCTACTTTGAAATGTGGAGTCAACAGTGAATCAGAACTGGATGAAACCCCCTCTTTCCAGAAGCCAGTTTGAACTTTGGAGGAATTCTTCTAAATTTTTTTTTCTTCTTTTTTTTTTAACATATATATATTTTTTATTTTTTATTTTTTCAATTTTTGAAAGTTAAAAACATAAAACAAAGAACCAGAGAGCCAAATTAGGAATGATAATAATGATAATAATAATGATGATAATAATAATAATAATAATGATAATAGTAATGATAATAATAATAATAATAATAATAGTAATAATAATAGTAATAATAATAATAATAATGATAATAATAATAATAATAATAATAATAATAATAATAATAATAATAATAATAATAGTAATAATTACAAAAAGACATCTACACACAAAAGAATAGATGAAAGATGAATTAAGGTAAAAGTCCCAGTTGGTCCACAGTCCACATTTGTTGACATTTGTCCATTTCCAAATTAAACCCATTTGTCGAATAATAGTTATAATGTCAGCCCAGTCTTGTGGTTTGTGTGTCAGCCATTTCCTAGCGATGGCTTTTTCTCCTGCCGCCAAAAGTACATTCCAGAGGTATCCGTTAACTGTGTCCATGGCAGAGGTTTTGAGGCCCAAGTACACAGTTCTAAAGTTCAGTGCAGTGAATTCTCTACTTTCACAGCTATATTCACACAGATATCCTCAAAGTGCGCATGAGTTAGCTTTGCCAGATTTAGCCTCACCCTCAGCCGGTGCTAGCTCCGCTTAAGCCGCCATCGTGCTGAACGCTCAGAACTTGATTACGCAGCGCACGTTTCTGTCGTGAAGTTAAAAATCTCGGATCGTAGAGCAAGGGCCGTTGGAACCAATACCACGCCATCTTTGATTGATCTTCAGATTTGACTATACTTCCATGAACTTAATCTTAACTATAGCATTTTGGGTGGAGTTTGCATGTTTCCAGTGTGTTCAATTCCCTTCATCAATAAAACATACAAAACAATAAGTTCTCACTCCACTGAACATCCTAATAAAACCTAGCTCAACATCTAAAAATGGGTGCTTGACAGCTTTGTAGAATGGGTCAAATTATATGTCACTTAAGTATTAAAAATGTATTGGCCAGTCTCAATAATTACTTATATTGACTTCCATAAACAATAGATGGAACTATTTTTGTTCTAGTGGGAACGTTTTTGTTATTTTACCTGCCACTTTTTGTAGTTCAACAACATTGTAGATGCAGACGGTCGAATTATTAACTTTTACGACTCATTATAGACGTTTCATTCTACTTTGTATTCATGGCAGCGCAGGTCTTTTTCCTAATATTGTATGTTTTAAATGGGTTTACTGAAATATTCACATTTTAAGCTTATTGTCGCAGTGCTATTAATTATTTTCAGTATAATCGTTAGCTATTTTGTGCAGCAATAAAGCAGCTCGCACTTGAACATTGAACATACAACCCACGGAACTGCATTCATTTAAATCATATTCTGTTAATCCTTTCATTCACTTTACTGCCATTCTATTTTTGTAAAGCAATAATAATAAAACTTACTTTCAAAATTGTGCTTTTCGACCGGCATCATAACCAACATACGGATTGCGGGGGGAAAAAAAGACATTTGGACTTAACTTAGAATGGGACAAATTTCATCGACTTTGGACAAACTGGGACGTTTGTTTGGGAGTTTGAGCGCCTTAATTTTAATTGAAGATGAAGTTTTGATGATGATGAAGTTTGAATGATGTCCATTTTCTCTCTGGTCCCGTTTGGTGTAGTTTTTACGTACAAATTATTTTTTTTGAATGCGCTTTTTAGGACACCCAACAATGCTTCACAAAACAGTCAATTTAAGAAAGCAAAGTTCACACGTATTTGGAGAATTAATAATTAACAAAGCGTACACAAGACCTATAGTTTCCACTTTAAGACCTCTAAATGCGTAATAAGCGTGAGACGACGAACGAGTGAACAATGCCGATTTCCCCAAACAGTACGAACGGGGGGCCGCGCATTTCACGGCACATTTCTCCGTAGGTCAATTAAACATAACGCTCAGCTGCTTCGGCGGGTCAGTGCTCCTCAAAAAAACTGCTTATATTGGTTCAAGGCCCACTGACATTACAGAACAGGGGGGGTGGTGGGGTGGTTGGGTGTTGGGGGGCAGTTTGTCACTCGCAGCGACCTTGGAGGGGCGAGGAAGATGGGACGCTGATGGTTATGTTCCGTACTGAGGAAGATGAAGAGGCGTCTGGGGTAAAAAAGCCGCGGCGAAGGCCTGCGCGGTTCGCCGATCAGGCCCCGCGCTAAATCAGAACAGTTTGATAGTTAGAAGTTGTGTGGGGTGAAAAAAACAAAAAAAAAACACACAAAAAATAAAAAAAAACCGCCCAAATACGAGGCGTCCATAACACCGCCGCGTTTGACCCGCACCTGTAATTGTGCTTTGAGTTACGTCTTGTCGAACGCGCGCCTTTTCGACAACACCTCCCGCCGTCAAAAAACATCAATAAATGCAGAGGTGAAAGGTCGCTTAATTTGATCTTTACCTCCTCGCACTTGGCTTTCATTGAGCGGGTCATATTTTTTCCGGCGGGTTTATGGCATCTTCATTATTTTGTCGGGAAAGGAGATAAACTGTCATTGACTCGGGGGAGGAGCGGCGCGATTGGTTTTGTTTTGGGGAGGGGCCGAACCTAAACACGCGCCATGATATAATATGATATGACAGACAAGATTAATGTCAAAATATGTATGTCGATGGTTTACACGATTGTTACTGAATATGAATGAATCATTTATAATTTGTTTACAGGTGTATTTTGTTGAAAAGAAGGATGGTACATGTAGTAAATTCAGTCTGAAAGTGAGTTTTCTCTGTACGTAAAATTGGTCTTCTTCAATAAAGTCAAAACATTTAAAGACGTTTTTGTATTTACAGGAAAAAAGGTTTTAGCTTCGACTTTCTGTGCAGCGTTTGCATGTTTCTTCTCATCCAAAAAGCATCTGACGACAAATATGATGACGCTTATTTTATCAACCTTTATTTAACAAAAAGAAATTACAAAAAAATAAACCAAACATTTAGATTGAGACCTCTTTTTCAAGGGTAATCTGGGCTAAAGTGAGAAATTACAGCCCCTCAATTAGAAAAACATTTACACGTCTAAGCAAGAAAAAATTATAATTAAAGCGCAGACATTTTTTGTTAGGATTCTCACTCTTGTTTTCAAAAATGGTACAAAAAACCCTGAATAAAAACATCCAAACCCTCAGTAAAATCATCCAAACCCTCAGTAAAATCATCCAAACCCCTCAGTAAAAACATCCAAACCCCTCAAAAACATCCAAACCCCTCAGTAAAATCATCCAAAACCCTCAGTAAAAACATCCAAACCCCTCAGTATAAAACATCCAAACCCCTCAGTAAAATCATCAAACCCTCAGTAAAAACATCCAAACCCTCAGTAAAATCATCCAAACCCCTCAGTAAAATCATCCAAACCCCTCAGTAAATCATCCAAACCCCTCAGTAAAAACACCCAACCCCTCAGTAAAAACATCAAACCCCTCAGTAAAACACCCAACCCCTCAGTAAAAAATCAACCCCCCTCAGTAAAAACACCCAACCCCTCAGTAAAAACACCCAAACCCCTCAGTAAAAACATCCAACCCCCTAAGTAAAAACACCAACCCCCTCAGTAAAAACATCCAACCCCTCAGTAAAAACACCCAACCCCTCAGTAAAAACACCCAAAACCCCTCAGTAAAACATCCAACCCCCTCAGTAAAAACACCCAACCCCCTCAGTAAAAACACCCAAACCCCTCAGTAAAACATCCAACCCCCTAAGTAAAAACAACCCAACCCCTCAGTAAAATCATCCAAACCCTCAGTAAAATCATCCAACCCCTCAGTAAAACATCCAACCCCCTCAGTAAAAACACCAACCCCCTCAGTAAAAACATCCCAAAAACCCCTCAGTAAAATCATCCAACCCCCCTCGTAAAACATCCAACCCCTCGTAAAAACATCCAAACCCTCGGTAAAAACATCCAACCCCCTCAGTAAAACACCCAAACCCCTCAGAAAATCATCCACCCCCTCAGTAAAAACATCCAAACCCCTCAGTAAAAACATCCAACCCCCTCAGTAAAAACATCCAACCCCCTCAGTAAATCATCCAAACCCCTCAGTAAAAACATCCAAACCCCTCAGTAAAATCATCCAACCCTCAGTAAAATCATCCAAAACCCCTCAGTAAAAACATCCAAACCCCTCATAAAAACATCCAACCCCCTCAGTAAAAGCCCTCAGTAAAAACATCCAAACCCCTCAGTAAAAACATCCAAAGCCCTCAGTAAAAACATCCAACCCCCTCGGTAAAATCATCCAACCCCCTCGGTAAAACAACCCAATCCCCTCAGTAAAATCATCCAACCCCCTCAGTAAAACATCCAACCCCTCAGTAAAAACATCCAACCCCTCAGTAAAAAACATCCAAACCCCTCAGTAAAATCATCCAAACCCCCTCAGTAAAAACATCCAAACCCCTCAGTAAAATCATCCAAACCCCTCAGTAAAATCATCCAACCCCCTCAGTAAAAAACATCCAACCCCCTCAGATAAAAACATCCAAACCCCTCAGTAAAAACATCCAAACCCCTCAGAAAAAACATCCAAACCCCTCAGTAAAATCATCCAAACCCCTCAGTAAAAACATAACCCCTCAGTAAAACATCCAAACCCCTCAGTTAAAACATCCAAACCCCCTCAGTAAAAACATCCAAACACCTCTGCGAAACGTCAGCTTTCAAACTGAAGCAGATGATTTCCAGATGATTTCTTTTATTTCTGACCTGGATGTTTTATAAGCTTCATCATATACCGTACATGTTTCTTCCCCCTTTTCTCCCCCACCAACCACAAACACTCACACAACAGGGAAAACTCTGTATCCGGGCGCCTGTACTTTGGCTCTCACTTCTCACCGGCAGGTTGCCCCAGCGACATTTGCAGGGTCAAATGCAGAATTAAGACGCATATCTTAAACCAAACTTCAATTGCCTTCTCCAACCACAGCACATGACAGGATACAGCTGCTTGAACACATAATCACGATGACTCAATACTGTGCATGTTTTTGGGGGGGGACCTTCTTGCTGAGTGGCTAAACCGACACAAACAAAATGATTAAAAAAATAAAAAAAAATCTGTAAATACGGATATCATTTGTGGAAAATTGGTAAAATGAAAAAATCCCTTTTAAAACAAACCTATTTTGTGTTCACAGACCATTTTATTTCGACCTTATTCCAGACTACAGCGAGATGTGCTTCCTGTTCCTTATTTGGTCGTGGCAGCGGCAGAAAAACCTGTATCGAGCGTTTGTTTTTTGCAGATCCATCCGTTTGGCTTTAGCCTCGTGCGCGACGCTACACCTCCAACATGGCAACAAGCCCCGGGCTCAGAGGTTCATCATTGGTCTGAGCGAGTGCACAAACACAACCTCCCATCTGCCCACCGCGGACGATAAAGTTACAATAAAAAGATACTGAGACAAAAATCAATGAGGGTGGAGGGACGCCGCTGGAATAGGAAGAGGGAGGAGAGAGAGAGAGGGAAGAGAGGAGGGAGGAAGACAAGAGATTGGTTGAGGAAAGGGAGAGAAAATAGATTAGAGGGGAAAAGAAACAGGGAGAAAAAAATGACAGGGTAAAGAGAAGGAAAAAGAGATATACTTGTAGAAGAGAAGAAAAGAAAGAGAGAAAGAAATAGAGACGATTGAAAGCAAGAGAGAGAGAGAGAGAGAGAGATGATTAGCGACGAAGAGAGAGAGGAGATGGAAGGAAATAGAAAGGAGAAAGAGAAGACAGAGAAAGAATAGAGCGAGGGGGATAGGAAGGAGATAATGAGAGACAGGACGAGAGAGAGAGGAGACTGGGGGTAGAAGAGGGAGAAAGAGCGGTGGAAAGGAAAAGAAAGAGAAGGCAGAGAAAAGAAGAGAGGACGGAGGGAAAGATAGAGGAGAAGGGAGAGAGCGAGAAGGAAAAAAAAGAGAGGGGGAGAGAAGAAAGAGGGCGAGAGAAAGGGCGAGAAAATATAGAGGATGGGAGGGAAGAGAAGAGGAGGGAGAGAAGAAGGAGAGAGAATCTAGAAGAGGGAACAGAGAGAGAAGAGGATAGAGAGAGGAGAGAAAATATAGCAAGATGGGATGGAGGGAGAAGAGAGAAAATGTAGAAAGGGGTGATGGAGAGAGAAGAGGAGAGAGAGAAAATATGAGAGGGAACGAGAGAAGAGGAAAGAGAGGAAAATATAGAGTGAAGGAACGGAGAGGTAAGAGGAGAAGAGAAGAAGAGAGAAAATATAGAGAGGAGAAGGAAAGAGAAGAGGCTAGAGAGAGAATATAGAAAGATGAGAGAGAGAGAGAGGGAGAGAGGAGAAGAGAGAGAAGAGAGAGAGAGAGAGAGAGAGAGAGAGAGAGAGAGAGTTAGAGAGAGAGAGGGAGAGAGTTAGAGAGAGAGAGAGAGAGAGAGCGAGGCAGTGGTAAAATGTAATCTTCCCAAATCCTCATCAGGGCTCTCCATCGTGCCGCAGTGACAGGGCCGCGGATAATTAATTATACAATTTCGATGAGAATATCGACTAAACAAAGCCATTACTCATGGCAAAAGTCAATAAGCATGGACACATTCAATCATGTCCTGCCCAATGATTACTCCTTTCAAAATACAATAATTATTTTCAAGAGCTGCCTCGAATTAAATTTCTGTCAAGCCGGTACAAGTCTCGCGGCTGATGAAGGATGCGATGGATTTTTCTTGGCGGCGTCGTTTCCCCCGCGCGGCGGCAACGGCGGCTGGAGGAGCGCGCGCGCACGAGAGGACGAGGCATCCATCGTGTCGGAAAGGTCGTTTGTTTGGCGAGGATCATAACCAGACCATGACGGTACGATTATCTGTGATGCCCCACCACCCCCGCCCCCAACCCACACACGCACCCCCGGATTCGGTGTCATCCGTCTGCGCCGCGCGGAGGCCGGGACCGTTAACTCGTCATCGCTTTGGCGCTAAAGACGGGAGATACAAGGTTTCTCAAGTCGGGCTTAATGTTATACCGATGTCGGCTTGTCGTGAACAACTTGAGACGGGCGTTTTAAGGTGGGTTTTTTTCTCAGAATCTGTTTAGAGCCAAGACACATTCATTAAACGCTTTTGAAAGTCTATTATCTAAAGCAAAGGCGGTAAAAACTGCACGATTATGATTGAGATGATTTTTTTTGTTTTAGATTTTTCCCAAAAAGCACAGATCAAGACCTTAATCTGGTTTTGAATGCTACATAATTTACTAGACATATGACAACAATTATAATACTTTTTTTTTCTCTCATTCAGATCGATCCTGATTTTTTTATTCCAATTTAATTTTGCCTCAATGAAAATAAATTCATGTTTTTTTTATTATAATCATTTCCTGGACATAAACATAAACAATACAGAATTACAGAATACTTTAAATTATTTTCATTTAACAAAGAAAATAGTCCCATTTCTTGCCCCAAAGCCAAATCTCGACTCAAAATGAGACTGAATCTCAATCTGGATTCAAATGAAATTGATTGCCAGGCCATACTATTACAATTGTGCAAACTGGAATTTGATAAAGTAAAGTAAATGATAATCTTTCTAATTATAATTGCATGGTATAGTTTGGTCATATTAACGAAATATTTAGGGAAAAAAGAGTTTTTATCCTCTTGAATTCTAAAAGAACTATTTTGGCATTTTGTATGTTCACAAGTACTCGCAACAACATGTGTAAACAGCTGAAGTTGTTCCCAGTTCCCACGTTGACATTTGGTGGTCATTTTGTCCGGACAGAACACGGATCTCTCAGCCAATGAGTCGACCGCTCACAACAAACCACATAAAACCCAACACCAGGAGCTAAAACAACAATGATTTTAGTAATCAAGTCAGCCATTATGTTTCTTATTAGTTAAGATGTTTGAAAACACATTTTATACAAGATTTAGGTAAAACTGTGATGACTGAGAATATCTAGCTCGAATTATAGCTGCCAAATAAATGACAGGTAAATAATAATAAATGACAAACCATGAGGAAGTGACTGCCTGATCCGAGGGAAACAAACAGGACTTTAGCTGTGTTTGGATTCATTCTTTGACTTTATGGATTGGCCCCACATGTGCACAACCTGCCCCACGACCTGCCCACATGTGCACAACCTGCCCCACAACATGGCCACATGTGCACAACCTGCCCCACAACCATCCCACAAGTGCACAACCTGCACCACAACCTGCCCACATGTGCACAACCTGCCCCACAACATGGCCACATGTGCACAACCTGCCCCACAAGTGCACAACCTGCACCACATGTGCACAATTTGCACCACATGCACTCCCACATGTGCACAAACCCCTGCCCCACATGTCACAAACTTGCCCCCACTAAGTTCCAAAGCCTGCCGCACAATGTGCCAACAAACCTGCTTCATGTGCATTAACCTGTTCCCACATGAGCACAGCCTGCCCCACATGTGCAACAACCTGCTCATGTGCGATTAACCTTACCCACATGTGCCACAAAAACTACTCAATAGTGCGCACAACTCTGCTCATGTGCATAACCTGTCCACACATGTGCCATAACCTTCCCCACATGTGCCACAGCCTGCCCAAACACATGTGGCAAACCTGATCACCCCAACATGTCAAACATCGAGCACTCACGTACGTCTCAACTTCCTGGTATTTGTTCCGCTCTTTGGTCGCTTGCGTATCTCAAATCAAACATACACCGCTCCAGAGTTGCGACCTTCCAACCAAACCGGAGTTATTTCATTTCCATTACACAAATAATCCAAATACGCTCACTTGCAAAATCGGCCACAACGACTGACGACTGATCCAGGCAAACGCGATCTCGATATCAATTAAAGTGTTTTGTGAAAAACACATTTAAAAAGCGTTGCTATATTTTTGCTTTGGAAAACATTTTATCCTTCGTGAATATTCTAAAACAGAACTATTTTGGAATTTTAGTATGTTCAACCCCAAAGTACTCACCAACCACACTCTGTTTAGTGTTTCCATTCACACAGTCATATTATCAAAATTCTAAGTAAAGTCAATGTATCATTTTGACTTTTAAAAGCTGTAAAACCTTTTCATAATCCATCGCAGCTGTTTTTAACAAGAGGCAGAGAGCCTTTAACAGGCCTAAATGTAATTCCAGGGCCGTGAAAAGTTGATTCCGTTTGTGTTTACCAGAGCACTTAAAGGCTCACCTCCTTCACACTCAGACCAGTTTAAAGTCTTACTCCAGTCATTTGGTCCATCAGCCGAGACCACAAAAGCCCGGGTTTGTGACGGTGAAGTGTGGCGGCTAAAAGAAGATGGACACTCTTTAAGAGCGTCAAGCAAGTCTTTTAAGGTTTTGTTGGGAGTTTTTTTGCCAAGTCTATTCCAGCCTAGTCGCTTAGTTAAACATTTTTTAAAAATTGTAAACTTATATTTATAAGGAAAGAAATAGTTGCAAAATGATGATGTAATCAATGGAGTCAGATATGGAAAACACAAGCACACATTGTCCCAAGTTGATGCCAAAAAACATTGTGGCGTTTATCAGACAATTTAGTACTGGTTTATAAACAAAGTTCTTTGTGACCAAGTGACCACGAGGAGCAAAGTATTTAAGAATATGTAAAAAAAATGTAAATTCAGATTTCTTACTTAAAGTAGTACATACAAACACAAACTACCCAACGTAGCTCCAAAAGTCCTCCAAACTTGTACGTCTCAAACTGCCATCCTCAAACTTGATCTCAACGTCCTCAAACTTGCTCCAACGTCCTCAAACGTCCTCAAACTTGCTTCAAAACGTCCTCAAACGTCCTCAAACTTGCTCAAACTTGCTCAAACTGCTTCAAAACATTCCTTCAACTGTGCTCACTTCTGAGACTCCAATGTTGTCAAAACTTGCTCAAACGTCCTGAACCACGCTCACTTCTCCAAACTCCTCTGTCCTCAAACTTGCTTCAACATTCAAACCTCAAACGTCCTCAACTTGCTCACTTCTGGCCTGAACGTCCTCAAACTTGCTCAAATGTCCTCAAACTTGCTCAAACGTGCTCACTTCTGGCCTCAAACGTCCTAAAACGTCCTCAAACGTCCTAAAACGTCCTCAGATGTCCTCAAACGTCCTCAAATGTGCTCACTTCTGACCTCAAACATCCTAAAACTTGCTGAAATGTCCTCAAACTTGCTCACTTCTGGCCTTGAATGTCCTCAAACTTGCTCAAATATCCTCAAACTTGCCCAAACGTGCTCACTTCTGGCCTCAGATGTCCTCAAACGTCCTCAAACGTGCTCACTTCTGGCCTCAGATGTCCTCAAACGTCCTCAAACGTGCTCACTTCTGGCCTCAAATGTCCTCAAACGTCCTCAAACGTGCTCACTTCTGGCCTCAAACGTCCTCACTTCTGGCCTCTCTGAGCACTGACTGAAGAGTTTATGGTCAGAAACGCTCATTTCCACCTCAAGTTCTCTTTTTACAGGTCAAAAACTTGCCACGTAAAGTCAACGCGATCACGGCGCAAAGACAGCGACTGAGGCACGGCAAAACAAACTGTACCAGGCTAACCGTTTGGTATGGTAAGTGATACATTTGGAAGAAAATTATAAAACGAAAAAATGACTCATTAACCGTTTTAACAATAACATACTTAGAGTTGAATTCACTTTATGTGATGAGTTTGCAGTGGACAGCAGAGCACATGACACCGCTGCAAAAGAAGGTGCAGAACTGTCCTTAACTGACTAAAAACAAGATTAAAGAGTTATGATTCAATATTCACATTTAAGGACGTCCTCGGGTCATAAGATTTTCCACTGTATTCCATTTAATCCTGGCCTTTCTTTGCCCTCAGCAAAAATATGAAACAGCTGCGATCAAGATTTAATTTCACCTCATTATGTTCCGTTTAAAACATTTGTCTCAAAGTGCACTAAAAGGCTGCCAATGCCACTGTCATGATAAAAAGCTAAGTGCACCAAGAGGATAAATGAATGAAACTGATTGTAAATGCAATGAACAATGAAATGGAGTCTGCACCATCATAACACGTATGTCATCACCTGCAGCTCTGCAGAAACATGTGCTCAGTAAAACAGGAATAGCATTTCACTGCATATTTATATTTGTCTCACTTGGTCGTAACGCTACGTTGAGTTGCAAGTTTCAAAGCTGAAATCTCCTGCACCAATCATGAGTCAGTACTAGTGCAGCCTCTGCAGCTCAGTGAGCCTGGAGTCCTGGAGTCCTGGAGGTTCTGAACCAAACATGAGCCATGACCTGCAGGTCATTCTGCAGGTGAAGGCTCAGAATAGAGGTGGCTGTAGTACCTTTGTTAAACCAGTAGGAGCGCAGGCTACATATGGCTCTGCACTTGTGTCCGCACTTGTGTTGTTAATAAAGTTACATGAAATGAATGAAATAATTAGATGCAATAGCCTATGTTTGAAATGTATTCAAGTATTTGTTACACCAATGATGGTGGTCCGGCCCTCCGCCACCTGCCTGGAGGAGGCCCACCCCTGCTCTGAATAAACCTGCCTTGATCCGTCGATACAGTGTTTACATCTTAATAACGACGTGAGTTACATGAAGGTGATGGAGTTTTTATGAAAACGTTGAAGCAAAGGAAAAATGACTTACTGCGGCCCCATTGTTTTCGCGGAAAATGTCCTGGTTCACATAGTGAAAGCGCTTCTGCTCCAGTTGAAGCACGAGCTGAAACGAGAGAGAAAGAGAGAGATGGAAAGACAGAGAGAAAGAGAGAGGCAGAAAGAAGGAGCGTGAAGAGAAAAGAGAGGGGGAGACAGATTAATCTAGTGTTTAATGGTAGACGGCGTGTAATTACTGCGTTAACGAACAGCGGACGGAGGAAGTGTTAATTGTCTTGTGTCTCTGAGGCTGAACACGGGTCACGCCTCCAGGGAAGTGTCGTCTGCACATGTGACCACGAGCGTCGGACCCTTACAGAGGCGTTGACGGAGGACGGCGGGACAATTACAGACTCATTACAACAGGATACACGTTTTACAGCGGCTCTCTAAACTCTCATCTCTCAAAACTAGGCATCAATACTAAAAAAAAAAAAAAAAAACCAGTTTTAGAATGAGCCTGAACTCACCTTCTTGTCATCTTTCAGGATCTAAGAGCTTAACATGATGACATCGTTGGTGGGGAGTAGCGCGGTCTGTAAGGTGGTGTTGGGGGGCCAAATCCTGCAAAAACAAGAGCAACGCCAATAAAACATGTCGCAGTCAAATTAGGCGGGGCTAACTGTGGGGTCATGATTCATTGATAGTTTTCAGTAAAAAAAAATAAAAATTGATAAGTCAAAGAAAATACCCTCTAAAAAAGAGCCAACCTGGACTAAAATGAGACAAAATTAAGTGCCCCCTACAGTTGGAATGACTCTCTTGAATTAAAATGCAATTAAGATAAATATATCTAAAATTGTGCCAAAATATACACATTTTATCCAGAATAGCTACTTTTTTCAGGATTCTAATTTCACTTCCTGTTTGTAATTGATGAAATCACTGGAGGAAATATACCCAGGCAAAACACTGGGCAAAAACTCATCTAATGTCATAAATTTCTTGATTTCAGAAATAAAATATATGAGAATAGCTTTAATAGAGGAATTCATGAGAGTCAAAAAATGTTGTTTCTTTTGTGTTAAATGTGCATACATTTTGACTGTGATGTCACTTCCTGTTATTTTCTACAGATTCTTCTACTTTTTTCCACAAATAGCGACTGGATTGTGTAAAACTATCATTTATACTTACAAGAGGTATAAATACACCCAAAAAAATTGTACAAACTTGCCATACGTCACTTTAAAGCTGAATATGTAGCATTTCTAATGACAAGAATGTTCTACAGTACTGCATAAGGGCATTCATCTTTATGTTCCATGGAGACAAGCAGGTAATGCCACCAAGTCAGGTTATAGGTCAGATCCGTGGAATGCATGGTTTACAAGTATATTTTGTTTATTTATCATTTTACTGCAACAAATAAATACATGAAATATGCTATTTTTAAAGAGCTGTAGTTACTAAATAAAAGAGCGATAATAAGTCACTACGTTGCTCTTTATATTTTGAAAATGATAAAAATTATAATCACACCACTTTTCATATTTGGAAATGAAAATAAACAAGTAAATAAGCAGTAATGAAGATCGTAGCATTAAAGGGTTGTTGAGCATATAGCCACAGCAAATAGCTTTTGGAATACTTTCTAACCCTGAATGCATTTGTAATTCACTCTTGCTCTCTAAATCAAACAGGAGTCAGTGCGTTTCATGTAAATATTTTAATATGTGTTCCACCATTATACACCTCACTGTGTCCCCTGCCTGTGCCCCTCCGCGCCCCGACCCAGTGGCCGCGCTGGGTTCAATTCCCTTTGTGGACTCTTTAACAATTAGTTAAACATTGGCCATCTGTGTTGGAAGACAGTTGAATAAGGTAATCCTGAGGCCCGCGTTCCCATAGCGACGGACATAGAGGCGGAGTAATTAGCGCACGGCACATAGAGCGGAGCCTAATTCAAATTCAAAGCACAGACGAGATAATCGGGTCAAGCCAATAAAACGCACAGGAAAGAAAAAAAAAAAAGGTCCTTTAGACGAAAATGTCACAAAATCGGAGCTGGAGAAAATGGCAGAGACGGCGGATTAGAGCGAGAGGAAAGTGGCACAGAAGATGATGATGATGATGGCAGCGGTGCAAAAGTTTGTCAGTGTGATTTTTTCAGACAAATACTGAGACTCAACACTTGCTGTAGTAAGTTTGAATTAAAAAAACAAACAAACAGCATTAACGTTAGAGAAAAGGGTGAGAAATATGAACTGCTAAACTACAAGAATCGTGTTTAAAGAGGTCTAGTTCACAGGGTCAGCAGCGCGCTAAAACACCGAATGATCAATATCGTGACGCTAAATTTGGCGATACAGCGTTGATATTGTGGGCTCAATATTTGGTATATTTTGGTATATTTTACAATGTTTGATTTGGCGACTTTGCGCGACAAATTTGCACGTTTTTTCACTGTTTTGATGATTTAAATGGGCGCGTTTCATATGACGTTTGAGAAAGACTGTTATAAACTGTAATAAATGAATAAAGTTGTGACATGGTATTGTCGTGAGGCATGTATTGCGTATCGTATCGAATCGTGACAAACCCCTGTTATTCCATGCTCTGTAGGATTTAATTATATTTTGTTCCAGTTTTATTACCTAAAATTGTGTTTTATTACCTAAACATAAATGCAGGAATTAAAATTGCAGTTTTAAATGAATTGGGATGCCTCTTCAGGTCTAACAGGCCATTTTAAGGCATTATAATATTCAACTTTTTACATTTTATTGTGTGTTTTTTTTTTTTTAAGTATTGGGAACTAGGAGTAAAAAAACAAACAAAAAACATGCAGTAAATAAAGTGAACAAAAGTAATGTAAAATATGGTGATAAAAACGTTTCTATTCTCTTAAAGACAATATAAAGACACTAAGAATCCAGATCAAATCGAAATCCTGACAAAACTATAACTTTTTTTTCTTTTTTTTTTTGCATATTACCCAGCACTACATAAAAGTCAGAAAACGTGATTATAAAAAAGAAAAGTATCCTCTGCACAATCTAAACGTCACACACGAGCTGAAGCAGAACCTAGACCAGCTCCTTCTCCTTCTCCTCTGCCTCGTCCACAGCCACTTTCCTCACAAACCGCAGTATCGTTCACTCACTTAGGCCGTCCCAGCAGCGCGGGGTCAATACGCTCCCTCTGGCAGCCAAATGCTAATGCGCTTAAGTGTGCTTAAGCTGCTTTGTGCAATGAATAGGCCCAAAGAAGGAGCCACGCAGAAGGGCAAGAAGACACTTTCCCTGTCAAAAAGTCATCTCCTCACAGGCAGAGAGAGGAGGGGGACGGGGGGCCATACATATCTCACGGATTTATGTATATTTTTAGAGGGAAAAACGTGTTTGATTGTCTATGTCTGGTTTGAAAAGTGGCTGTGTGGTTTATTCAGGGTTCATAGTTGTGTCAGAACATTCATACATATGGATTCGAGTTTGATTAAGCGCCGCAAATGCAACATTCCACTGGACTTTAAAGCAACGCAGCTGGGACTTTAAACCCTCTGCAATGGAAACAACCAATGGATACCTTTGGAAAATACAGGGAAAAGGCCAATGCCAGTGAACAAACTCGAGTCTTGGCAATAATAAGTCCAATATATACTTTTACATTTAGTTAAGCGAGATGTTTTGTGATTCTCATGCTTTATTTATTTAATGAAGTGTTTTTTATTCAGTGTGGTTTAAAATTGTATTGATCTCATGACCAAACTACTACAAATACTTTAATTTTCTTTCGTTCCTCCAATATGTGACCATCTTTATGACCTGGAACTTTCTGAATGGTGAAGTAAAGTTAATGAGAACAAAAAAGAAGTCACTTGTTGCTTCTAAAATTGTCACGATTCGGATTATTTTTAAGTTATTTTATTGATTTATATTAGATTTGAATCACAAACCAAAATAACCTCGACGTCCCGACCTCGTAAACTCGTCCCGTCATGAGATCTGACCCTAAAACCTGGACCGAATCAGAACCTCCTGCCGTCACTTAGGGCTGTGTAAGTGTGTAATGTTCGCTTCCTGAAGTTCAATGGAGTGTTGGCTTCAAAGACATAAAGCGACCTAAACTGGTTACACGCGGACACGCCCACGCCGACTGCCATGCCAACCAACGCCACTACCCACAATGCATTTCGCTCCAAAATCACCGTCCACGCTGCATGAAAACCAGTACGGAAAAGGTATACAGAGCAAAACATCCGTTATTTGGTTGAATCTACATACTTTTTGGTTGAAAGTACATTTAGATTTATGCAGAATTGATTTTGAACCTTGATTTATTTATGTTTTTAGATATTTTAAACTGGAATCTTGGTCTCATGATATATTATTTCCTTATTTAGCTGTTATAATATAGATTTAATCCAGTTTAATCAGAGTTAAGAGCTGATCTGGTTTAGTTTTTTGGGTAAATGTACTTTTTTGTGTGTGTGAATTGAGTGTATTTTTAGCATGTAATTAGCTACAGTTAAAATCATATTAGTTACGGAGCACAGTTCTTTCTAAACCGCGTGTAACCTCACTGCATCGTCTGCTCCGATTGGCCAGAGCTCAGAGAATGAGTGGGTCATGGTTTAAAACAACTAAACTCAACTTTAAACGCTTTCATTAATCACGTTTTGTACACAAGAGCTTTGTTTTCATGCACGGTATAATTTTGGCACTACTTGTTACGGTACTTTTACTTGAGTACACATTTTCAGTACTCTTCCCACCAGCGGTAACAGTCCCAGAAATATAAAAAAAAAATAGACACTTTTTTTGTGTTTTTATTGACACAATGGGACAATTATTTAGAACTTCATATGCTCAAATTCTTCTTTTTTTCTTTTTAAATTCTTCTTCTTCTACTTTAACTCCTTTATTTACATTATGTTTTCTCTGGTCCAGCTTGTTCTTTGTGTGTGTGTGTGTGTGTGTGTTTTGTTTTCTTCTGTTGTTGTTGTGTTACTGATTGATTTATTTTCAAATTTACAATGACATTTCGAAGAGCAACTGAGTTAAAGACGTAGCTGTAAGTTTACGCAAGTATCTTAAAAAGTACGGCAAAACATATCAGACAAAATGCATGTATTATACGAAAGGGGCACGTTGATTAGTGAACTTGACGACGAATTCACTTCAACTCGTCGCGCTCGTCATAGAGTTTAAAACATTGACGTTTGAGAAAATTTGAGATATCGGCCAAAAAAAGCAAGACAAATATAAGCGTTGTCAGGAAAAAAAACAAAAAACACTGACACGTGTTAATGTAGACAGTAGGACATTTCCCTTTCACTCATTGTCCTGCGACTTGGCATTAGCGCCGTGCATACCGGGGGTCAGAGGTCGAGCGGGGAGTGCGAATTTAAGAGGGGAAGAAGACGGCGATTTGCCCCCCGAATGGAGGATAATCCCATGACTGTCGAGGAGGAAGCGGCTGTTTAAAAAAGGAGCTCTCAATCCCAGCTGCTGCTTCTGAAGAAAGGTTAAAGCAATCTGTGCCACTTCAAAGCCCACAGACACACACACACACACACGCACACGCACGCACGGAAACCAACGCGAGGTCCGGTACTGACAGATGGAGGGGGACAAACCCACCCACGAGTCCACACAGCCTCTGCCCATGCAAATCCAAACATATGGCCGCAGGACGACGCACAATGAAACACTCGAGTTAAACTGCCATTAAAGGGTCCGAGAGCTTTTTAAACACACACTTTACTCACGGAATTGACTGAAGCTCGGTGTAAATGTCCAACCGAAGAAGGGAGGCGCAACTCTGGGAAGGAGTCTCAACACGTTCAATAGACTGGCGTACGATTATTCTCAAAGAGTTTCTATCGTATCGTAAAATCGGACTCCGTTTGGTCAATCAGTCGGTCGTTGACTTTTCACACAGAATTACAGAGTTTCCAAGTACTTTCATGGATAAAATAGTTGCCGCGAGCGATACACCAGGGTCATGTCATAGATACTGATGAGGAATTCTTTATTTTTTTGTATTTTTTTGCCGAATGCGTGTGCCAGTTTCACACCGTTGTCTCCTTTAGTCGACTAATCGATAGGGCAGAGCACAAAGACATTCTCTAGTCGACCACGGCAGTACTCGAGTAGGCTGGATCGCTGCTTAATGTCTGTGCAAAGATGTTTAACTAATCAAAAAAGAAGAAGGAGAAATTGTGTTATGGAATAAAAATAAAAAAAAAACACAACAAAAGAACAGATTTTGCACAGACGAGAGCAAACCAATTACACCTTATGTGTTTTAGGAATGGACACTGGACTGGAAAAGCGTTTTGGACGGATTAAAGCAAAAAATATTGTGGCAAATGAACGTGTTCGATTCAATTTCTGTGCGTTTACATTTGGTTCGGACAAAAAAAGATTGTGAAATGAACCACAAAACTACAGTCGCATTTATTTTATTTGTCGTTATTTGGTCCAAAATTGCGCTCGATGTGGACTTGGCTTGGTCCTGTTCGAGTCCTTGACTAGTCCAGGTTCAGTCCTGATCTTGTCCAGGTTCAGTCCTGATCTTGTCCAGGTTCAGTCCTGATCTAGTCCAGGTTCAGTCCTGATCTAGTCCAGGTTCAGTTCTGGCTGTAGTCCTGGTTTAGTCCTAATTATGTCAAAAATATTGTCTCGCCTCGTCTCGTGGACCCAATCTCGTCTCTCGCTCGTCTCGTGGGAATTCTGTCTGGTCCAACGTGATGAAGAACAAATAGCCGAATTTCAAAGAAAATATTGCACAATTTGCATCCTATTAAATCTACATAAATTTAGTCCGGCAGAATTATGTAACTTTACCAGGCCACCGTTATATTAGTATTCTTATTATTCTTATTACATTTTATTCTTATTATCTTATTCATTTATTCATTATTCTTATTAATTTATTCTTATTATTCTTATTACATTTTATTCTTATTATTATTAATTGTATATTTATTACTATTATTTTTTATTTACGAACAAACAACAAACACAACAACAAATACAACACAATTAAAAAAAATAAAACATTTAATAAAAAAATGAAAAACAAAAACAGAACTTGGCAGGAAAAGAGAACACAAGAAAAGTAAAGAATAAAGAAAATAAATGGGTGGCATCCAAAGAAAAGCAGGGTTAAAGCATGTTAAATCCCAAGTAAATGTTTTTGATACTCTACTACTAATCTGAAATACTTTTTGTCCATACTTTCCAAAAACTAAATAAAACCATTCCGCCAAGCTAGGTCTGCTTGTAGCCCCCCTGCACTGTACCGGGACAACAAATTTAAGGAATGTTAACAATGTCACCCTATAATTAGATCCCTATTTTCCTTCAGGGTGACGGAGGGACACAGCGGACAATACTAAACTATTCATTCTTCATTAGCGGCCGCGGGGGAGAGAAGCGCCCCTCTGTGTCCGTGTTAGCGCCTTTGTCAAAACAGGCCATTATTTTCAGCGTCTCTCTCTCTCTCACCGCGCTGCCAAGTGTCGAGGTGTGCCAGCCTTTGTGTGAATTACTCCGACCCGACCAACACTTCTCCCCTTGTCCCATCATTCATGACTCCTACACTGCAAACATTTATTTGGACCTGACTTAAAGGCGCGCTAACTTATTTTACCGACATGACGCGCAGAACTAGTTCATTTCAAAACGTTATGGGCACGTTTCACAACAGAGCTGAACTAAGTTGTGTTGTCGCGGTTCAAACTGCCACAGAATCAATCGAACAACAACTTCATCAAGCATCACATTGTTTTTTTTTTATTTAGTATATGCAGACAGCACACAGCAGTCTCATTTTACAGTACTCTTGTAGGTCGAGGGGCTCCCAGTTCAACATGCCTAAATTAGCCTCCATTTACATTAATCATAACCAAACTGTATAAGCTATTGATGAATGTGCATGTGTGGGGGCATTTGTGTGTAATTATCATGTCATCTTAATCATCTTAATTCACATTTTAAACCAGTTAGTGATAAGAACAAAACAGCAAGAGAGGTCTGATCGTGGTCCTGGTCTGATCGTGGTCCTGGTCTGATCGTGGTCCCAGTCAGATCGTGGTCCTGGTCTGATCGTGGTCCTGGTCTGATCGTGATCGTGGTCCCGTCAGATCGTGGTCGACGGGTCTGATCGTGGTCCTGGTCTGATCGTCGGTCCGGTCAAGATCGTGTCCTGGCCGTCGATCGCTGGTTCCTGGTCTGATCGTGGTCCTGGTCTGATCGTGGTCCTGGTCTGATCGTGAGTCCTGGTCAGATCGTGGACCAGTCAGTGTGTGTCCTGGTCAGATCGGGTCCTGGTCTGACCGTGGTCCTGGTGCTGACCGTGGTCCTGGTCTGACCGTGGTCCTGGTCATGATCGTGGTCCCTGCGTCTGATCGTGGTCCTGGTCTGATGTGGCCCGGTCAGAGATCGTCAGTCTCTGGCCAGATCGTCGTGTCTGGTCAGATCGTGGTCCTGTCTGATTGTGGTCCGCGGTCAGATCGTGAGTCCTGGTCAGATCGTGGTCCTGGTCAGATCGTGGTCCTGGTCAGATCGTTGTCCTGGTCAGATCGTGGCCTTGTCTGATTGTGGTCCGGTCAGATCGGTTGGTCCTGGTCTGATCGTGGTCCTGGTCTGATCGTGGTCCCGGTCAGATCGTGGTCCCGGTCTGATCGTGGTCCTGGTCTGATCGTGGTCCTGGTCTGATCGTGGTCCCGGTCAGATCGTGGTCCTGGTCAGATTGTGGTCTTTAAACTAGACCAGTTTTTCTACAAACTGTCACTAAATCTAAGTTTAGTGAAGCAATTATTGTGAGAAAGAAAAAGAAATCAAATCACATGATCAATTATTCACAGTTATGGAAACCATGACCAAACATTGAAATCCTTTGTTTTCTTTACGTCTTATAGCACCATTCCTCTTGTGACTGCTGTTTGATTGTTCTGAATAACAAACGGACCAGATTCAAAAGCTCTTTACATTTAGGGTTCATTTTCTTTTGGTCAAATTGAGTTTCGATGAATCCGTCTTCAAAAAATCTCACAATTAGGCTCATATATTGTTAGTTTGTTGGACTATATTATATGTTTTGTGTATAATCGTGCAACCTTGACTTACTAAATGAGTCTAACGCAGTCAAACCCACTCAAATAAAGATTATTATCAGGAGTTAGATCGTTTTTCCAGCTGATCCTGCTTGAGTTACGGAGACTTCTGCCCCAAAGAGCTCCAGACGGGACTCCAAACCAGGCAACAACAAATCTGGAGGCGTCCCGTGCCAGCGCCCTCCGTCACACACGCGGTAAATCAGCGATGACCTCGTCAGCGCCACCCGACTGGAGCCCGGCCAGTTTTAACCACTTCACGCGTCGGCTAATTTAGTCCAAACACGGAGATCCATCATTGACAAACACAGTAATGGGATTTAATATGAAGGAGGCGAAGGTGAAAGATTTTTTATTTTTTTTGTGTGCAAAGATCATCCAAAAAAACACCTCGCACAGCCAATAAAAGATTAGTCAGAAAGTGTACAATCGAGCACTTTGTCAATTGTATCCCCCACGTAGCTCAACAGGTTCGCCAACTCTACGGTTCATCAGATCCCACCACTTACGTCTGCGGCAACGTTCGCGCACTCGACGGTTTTGGCGCACCGCACACCGTTTGCCGCTTGACAACCGGGTGTCGGGGCAAACGAAAACAGCCCTGAAAAACCCGCAGTCGCTTTACGCACGGACAATAAAAATGCTGGATGGAAAAAAAAAAAAGCCTATGAGACCTCGTGTCGTCTCCTCCACTCGCTCAGGACGACTTCAGAACGACAACGCGACGACTTCCCTGCAGCTTTAGAGAACTCACCTCATCCAGTTTATCAAAAAAACAACACACGAGTAAAGAACTGGCTAACAACACGTCAAACCTGATCAATGTGTGCGTTCCTGACCCAAGCTTCTCCCGTCTCCTCGTGTGTCCGATGTATTATTCTGTGCTCCGTTTTACAATGTCCATTAGGTGAAGGAAGAACATTTGTGCTTGATCCTTATTTAATGTAATGTGATCACAACATGAATTACACAACATTCTTACAGATGTCCCGGTCTTGTTGGGGAGATTGTGATTGTTATTTGTCCATTGACATGTCTCTCTTCAATTTCTGTTGTGTCTGTTATGTGTGCTTTTGACATGTTCTATTACATGTATCTAAAGTAGTGCATCTCCCTGATCTTCATCGTATTTATGTCATGTTTTGTGCCCGTTTCATGTCCTGTTTTCTGTCTCCATCAACCTGCCAATGGGACACAGATGCAGATAGCGGCATGGCTAACTCCAGCACAGTTACATGTTGGACTAACACGTGTTCATTAATGTGCACCGTCCCGTGTGAAATAAAATAACTATAATGTGTCTGTTCAACACCTGCCTTTCTCGAGGGAGATGTTATTGTTGTGTCTGCAAGATTATTCTATCGAACACATCTGGAATTCAATCAATAAAATCGTTATTATTGCTTAAAAATGACTTGAAAACACACACAGAACCTGTAACTTGGCCTACTGGCGTCACTGCTCGTCTCTATGGAGATTGACGACTTGAATGCCGAAGGTAAAGCGGTACCACATCCCTGGAGACAAGCAGGTGGCGGACCCTCAACCAGAAAAGTCCCGTAGTCCAACCAAGACTCAGAATCTTTGTTTCAATAGGGAAATCCTGGCATCTCACAAGAAAATGAATACAAGATAATTGTCAGGACGTCCTCTGAATATAATAAAGTAGAACGTTTAATTTACTTGGCCAAAGGAACAATACCTACTGTCCGAGTCCGTTTAGCTATTAAAGGGTATACAGGGCAAGTTGAGGCCATGTTACAGATCAGATCTGTGGACAATAAGAATGTCCACTGAATGAGAATGCATGTTTTTCCAAGATATTTATGAGCAATAAAACAATGCAACATAGATACGTTTAATACCATACTGCGGAAGATTTCAGGCAACACATTAAGCCCGTGAAACTTTCACACAGTGACATCTGAGATCGGGAGCGTTTCCTCTCCACGGCCCGTTCGGCTCAGAGTTTGCTGAACAACAGTTTGCACAACACAGCAGATCCTCTTGTGTCTGAGGAAATCTTCTCCGTGCCAAATCAAGTGTCTCCTCTTGTGTCTTTGTTTCTACCGAGATGAACTCACCAATCACACCATCCGATAGAGACTTTCCCCATTGACCAACACTTGTCAACTACTATGGGAAATGCCCGATTATTAACAATACACTTACCCTTAGAGTGACCAGTGCATGACCCTCATAAACCTGGTCCAATTCACCACCATTGGCACCAATACAAACCCTTCCCATGAATTCAGCCATGTTGCAATGGACCGCAATGTTACTTCGTAGGAGGTCCTCGAGCGGCCACGCCCTTGCCAAAAACGAGCCGAGAGGTAAGGGGAGGGCGTGCTTGGCGTCCATAATACTGCCAATCTATCTTGCGCATTGTAACATCTGGGAAACTTCTCTAAAAACAATAGCGGGCATTGAAAGCTGCCATTCGGGCTTTACCTCTAGAATCAGTGCTAAAGCATTTGTCCCCAATGGAAAGGCATAATGGACAGGCTACAAATCATTCAGGACAACGGGACACAGGGGTGTGAGAGAAGGGAAAGTGGATGTCTAAGTCACCCCCCTGGTATTTAACTTGTGTGGTGGACAAATTGCCCGGCATGGTCGCCTATTGAGAAGCGGTGCGGCGCGCAGAGAATGGGACAGCGCTGAAACACAAGAAACAGGCCTATAAAAATTCATCACTTTGACCCCGGCGACCCCTCTCTCTCCGCTGGGGGGGCTGCCAAAAATGCGCCATCACGCTCCTGCCCACCCACCGCACTACTATATATCTACCGCAAAAAAAAACCGCACTACTATATATCTACCGCAAAAAAAAAAAAAAAAAACTCTCAACGCAAACACGCCGCGCAAATGATAACCAAACATTTCAAGCTCAAGAAAATAAACAACTTCTGAGCACGAGAAAATTGGAAGTGAAAGCTTCAATTTGGTGACACAAGGAGAAGACAATAGGCGGCTTAGAAATAGGCCAACAGATGCCGCTTTCAATTGGGCTCTGTGTAAAGTATTGCTAGTAAAAGGCAAATGGCGGTAGGTGGTACTCTAGGGGCGTATTAGTCCCTATAGTTTAAGGAGGACATTGTCTCAGCGGCTCCCTTGACGCACCTTACAAAGGAACTAAAATGAGAGATTTAATCCAAGAGTCCTCCCCTGCCACTTACAGCCGGCACTATTTTCTCTACCTCTCTTTTTTTTTCCTTTTTTCAACCCAACCACGGCAGATGTCCGCAAGACTGTTTAACACCGACGCTAAAAAAGTATCAATGGCTAACCCTTCATCTGGCATTCTTCTGAGTGTTGTTTAGTTTGGTGTTTTTTTTTTTTTTTTAACCAGAAAGAACGGAGTAAAAGGGTTAGACTTCATTCAAGGTTTAACTCATTACACTCTGATCCTGTTAGTGACAAAACTAATGCAGTTCCGAGCGTGAAGCTGGGACTGTGCTGCTTTCAAATGCGCTCGGCAAAAGAGCAATTAATGGGGAATGGATGCAAGACAAATAAATAGTAGGCCCCCAATGCACTCCTTTAAATGAATATAAATACAACTATTTCCTATAGCAGTGGGTGTGTCAACTGGTCTGACAAAGGGATCTAATTAGAAGTGAAAACAGCCAATCTATTTGGGTCAAAATTGTAGTAAAATGCACAAGTTAAATGTTAAGACAAAAATCCAACACATTCTTTTATTTTGGATAAAAACATTAAAATCCTCCAAGATATTTTGCAATTTTTTTCTTCCCATCATCACACTACTTTTTTGTCATTAAAATGCACTGTTGTAGCTAACGGATTTATCCTTTATTAATAAGATTTATGAACAAAAACAAGGCTAGATTTTTAAATAAACCTCAAGTCCAAACTGCTCCACATCGCACTGGAGATTGGAAGTTTGAAAAAAATTCTGTTGAGAAAATGTATCATGGTATGAATCTGGGACATTAAATTGTGCAATGAGAACAATAGATGGATACCTATCAATAACCACTATCTGCATCTCGATTAGATAAAAAAAAAGAAAAGAATCTTAATTGGCCATTTTCACGTGAAATGCTCTGTTTTTTGGTGTTAGCACTTGATCTACTGGCAGCAGAGAGAGTTAGCAAGGGGAAAACAAACAAAAGTTAGCTTGCTCCGACATGCTAAAGTAAGCACGCAGTTGTAATGTAAACAAATTGACGGCGGAAATGCTCGGATTGATTTTGGCAATGATTGATGGACTGAAAAACAGCACAGGACACTTTAATCTCTGACTATGATTCAAACACATCTGGGAAATTTGAACCGAGCGTTTTGTGAGGCTCAAAGTGAGACCACCTTGCGATTGAAGCAAAAATACAACTCCAGGTACGTTTTTGATGGGGGAACAATGTTATAACATGTACAAGCTCAGAAAAAGTTAATTTTGCAATGTGGGTGCTTTAAAACTGCGCAGGCTTCAATAACATGCACATTCAAAATATAGTCACGACCCCCATGACCACAAGCCCACCTCATCAACGGAGAAATAACGGACTTCAAACTGCCAACTTGTTCATTTTGGGGATAAATTGGACAGTAATGAGATAATATTCAGCTTTTTCCGAGGTTATAGGTCTACGGTTTGTGTGTGGAACAGACTTCAGTCAAGAATCAATGAAGTGCACATGAAGAGAGTAATTGGTCGTTACAAAGTCAATTGCCGAGTATTGGAGCCTGTTGGTGATTGGAGCTGGTCTAATGAGATCCAGACCTGCCGAGTTCATTACTGTGAAGTTCAATAGTCTTCAGCATTAACATGATATCTGATGTTTTTCAATTGTTGTCAAGATTATTTAGTTAATCAATAACTATGATTGTTCATGGCCCATTATAATCATAATAAAGAATTGTAACTGTTACAATTTTAGAAGCAAACCAGATGTATTTGAATTGAATCTATACCCCAAAATAGAAAAACTTTAAAAATGTTTTATCTGTTTGTATAAATTAACTTTACTTAATCATGAGTGTTTACTATAAAGCTGGGCACTCTCAGACTGTGGGAATGAAAGGAGGATTTCACTGTTATTTGGTCATAATGTCAATAATCATACATTATTGTAAAATGATGATAGTTCGCTTACATTTGGGACCAACCAGTGATTTTGGCTTGGATGAAAGTCATTAAACGAAACAAGGACATTTAAATATTAAGATCAAAATGGAACAAAAAACAATAGCTTTCATATCTATTTTTCATAATTGTATTTAATGTAATAGTTTTCTATTTTTACTAGCCCGTAGGCTAGTGTAGTAGGAAATGGGGAGGAGAAAAAGGAAGACATACAAAAGTGTGTCCGAGTCAGGAATCAAACTTATGAACGGTGAGATCTGTTGCATAAGGCCTGGCATAAGTGCTGCTGCTCCAACCCCAGCAGCACGATTATCTTTGCCAAAATAATTGCGAAGAACGATAATATCACAATAATTACAATCGCTGACGGTTAAAAAACATAAGTTCCACTGTCGGTACAGTACTTTGTACTTTGTACTGAGTCTGTGGCCCCTCGGCTGGGTCTGTGGCCCCTCGGCTGGGTCTGTGGCCCCTGCAACTGGGTCTGTGGCCCCTGCAACTGCCTCTGTGGCCCCTGCAACTGCCTCTGTGGCCTGCAGGGCCCCAGCACCTGGCGTCTGTGGCCCTGCAGCCCAACTGCAACCGCGTCTGTGGCCCTGCAGCCCCTGCAACCGCGTCTGTGGCCCTGCAGCCCCTGCAACGCGTCTGTGGGCCCTGCCAGCCCCTTGCAACTGCGTCTGTGGGCCCTCGGCTGCGTCTGTGGGCCCTCGGCTGCGTCTGTGGCCCCTCGGCTGCGTCTGTGGCCCCTGCAGCAGAGGCCACAGCTCCTCCATAGCACTGACCCTCCCTTTAATTTGTCTGCACCATTTCATCCCAAAGAGGCTCCTGTCCCGCCGGGCCCGGGCAGAGGTGTAACTCAGGCTCCGGGACGGTACCGCGAGGGAGGGGCCAGCGGGGAGGCAGGGCGCTATGGAAACCGTGTGGTGGGTGGGCTTTGTGCCACATTTTACCAATTTTTCATGCCCATCCCTCTTGTTGTGACCCCTCTCCGGGCCCTTTATGCGTCTGACAGCTCGGCGCAGGAAAAACATGCTGCCTCTCTGATAGCATGAAATCGGGAACAAAGACCCCGGCGGAGAGAGAGGGACCACCACAGCACTACAGCCCCACGAGCACTGCACAAAAACTACAGGAGTCTAGATCACGTCCATTTAGAATCTTAAAGAGTCAGTGACAGGGTTTTATGTTTGACTATGTTCGACTTTCGTGGGACGATACTTGTCGTAAATATACATGAGAGTTGTATAAATCAAGTGGCAGTTTGTGAAGAAATGTTGGAAAATATGTATAAATTACATTTACAAAGCATAATGATGACATCACAGAGAGAAGACTAGAGAGAAACTGGGATAAAATGTGTTACAAGAATGATTAAATGTAAAATAAATAAAAAAATAAAATAAAAAAAAGAGTGGTCCAACCTGTCAAAGGCAGTATAAGCTTGACAAATTATACTATATATTATTTGGAACAGGATTTAAAAAAAAATTTTTTTTTTAGGCTAAATCTAAACTTAAATCAAGTGCAACTTTCTGATTACAGGCCATTTTAACCCAGAGATTGTTTTTGCAGTGAACAGGCCGAGGTTGGGACGGCCCCGTGTCGGCTCCAACTTTGTCCCCTGAAGAGGAGGCTCCGCTGGAGACATGGGCCCGGAGCGCTTTGTTTCTGGGGTAACGTTAAGACAAAACCCAGGACCACTCCTTCTGAAAGGGTTTGGCAAGAAGGTGCTCAAGAATAAATCACTGCCCCGTGAATCTGGCCAGTTTTAATGATGATCTTGAAAGAGGGCCAGCTCTGGTTTACAGAGTTTAATAAGACATGACAGAACGGCAGATAAAACACCTGATGGACATGCAAACTGTTCCCAATATAGTATGATTGACAACTAAGCTTAAAAATTCCAATTCAATCTGATCATTTTTTTGTCAAATAAATAAGATCATTTTAAATTATATTCTTTAAAAACCGTAAGAAACAAAACTAATTCATTTTAAACTGTTTTCAGATGTTTCAAACTTAAAGTGCCCACGACAGGTTTTTACGATTTTCTAATTTTGACTTTATTTGGTGTATTTATACCTGTTGTACATTATATATATAAATAATTATAGTTTTACACCAATCCAGCAGGTATTTGTGCAGAAAACTTTGAAAAATCTGCGGAAAATGACAGGAAGTGACATCACACAAGTTTATGCAGAATTTATAAAGTACTTTTTTGACTCTCTAAACATGAATTCAACTAAATAAAGTCGCTCTCATATATTTGTATTTGTCAAATAAAACATGGTGACATTAGATGAGTTTTTCCCAGTGTTTGCTGGGTAAATTCCAAGTGTGATGTCATCCATTACAAACAGGAAGTGAAATTATCAACCTAAAAAAACGAGCTATTCTGTGATAACATTTTCATATTTCTTAGCTTAATTCAAAATATATTTATCTTTACTGCATTTTAGTTCAATGAGTGGTCCGACCTGCAGGGGGCACTTCAAGTATTCGCCGATCCACAATGAGTTTATAAGCGCGTTTAACATCTTTCAGAAGCATCATCTGGTCTTCGTATTTTCAAATCGTTTCGTTGTGTCTTCTATCTCAAACAATATGTAAGATATGTTACGTTATCTGTCTGATATGGAAGAAACATGCCAACAACGCATCAGTGTTACATCCTGGTTCGCAGACGATAAAAGCGCTTTATAATCCGAAACAGAGCTGCTTTATAATATATATACGTACAGGGGAAAGACAACATTTACTTCATTACAAAGAAAACAAAGTTACAGTTACAGTACCCTTCAGTGATTTCATACTTTTTTCTTTTCTTTTTTTCTCTGAATAAGTGATATTTTTGTCCACTTCATACAATTATTTTTTTTAGTTTTGGAGTCAGTTTAAAATAATTAAACATTTTGAATATTTAGTCTCAAAATGCACTCATGATGGTGACGTTTTTTTTTTTTTTTTTTTTTTAATAGCTCGATTTCGATTAAATTTTTAGTCAAACTCAAGCCGACACAGGGCACGAGGCCAAAAATTTTCCAACGTTTCCAAAAATTCATTCATAAATTCATTTTTCGTGTTTTTTTTAAACATATTTTGCTCATTTGGTGCATTATAGCGTTGCAGTTAATCAGAAAGAAAGACATCTTACCAACTTTGACTTGACAAAAAGCCAATCATGTGTGGTATGTTACTTTCTTTTTAATACAGGTCCCAGTTCTTTGTATTCCATTTTGGGGTCTCCGAGTGATTCTAGCTGTACATTAGTCAACTCAAAATCCACTTAATGTTTCCTGGAAGAACGCTGAGCACTTTTGAGTACATAAATGTCAGTGCATTGGCCGAGTGTTGTGTCAGCTGTAGCCTTTGTGCGCCGGATGACAGAGTGAATATTGTAATGGAGATGTAGAGACCGAGCATGTTTCTGCAGAGCCCTGGAGACGGCAAGCACAGCCCCCGGAGACGAGCATTCACACGCGTTATTGTGCCTCCATTTGACAAAGACAAGCCCGGAGTGAATTAGTCAGAAAATGGAGTGACATCAGAAAGCGGGACGTGTACCGGGCTCAAACAGATATTCACACTTTGTAACGCGTCTCGTCTGGACTCGATGAACATGACGCACAAGAGACAGCACAGCAAAGTTGGGAGGGAATTACTATAAAAGAAGGAGCCTCCTTCATAATATGCGGAAATAAAAGCGACTTTGCGTCTCAGTTTATTTAGTTCGCCTGGTTTAGGTTTGGTGTCGTTCAAGAAATCAAACTTTCAACTTTGATTTAGTCCAAACACTTGAAGAAAGAAAAACAAAAAAAAAAGCATTTTACCTGCAGGACTATAGGGGGCAGATTTGGGTGTCACTTTTCAAAAAATTGATGAATTAAAAGGAAAAGTGTTGTTTACTGTGTATTTATTTGCAAAACGAATGAATATTTGTCTGTGTTCAATAACATTTACTAAAAGGTACAGCTACTAACTACTAACAACTAACGATTGTTTTAGTAATCAAGTGGTCTGTGATTAGTTAGTCTGTGATTAGCAATTATTTCTATGGTACAGTGTAAAAAAAAAAAAAAGAAAACTATACATTATAGACGGAATAAAATAACAATAACACTATAAAGTTCTGACTGAAAGCTTCTAATTTGATTTAACAATGCTGAATAATAATAATAATAATAATAATAATAAAAATAATAATAATGATAATAATGATAATAATAATAATAATAATAATAATAATAATAATAATAATAATAATAATAATAATAATAATAATAATAATAATAATAATAAAGGTCTTTTGGCATGTGCTTTTTAAAATATGAAACTCAACATATACAATTATTTTTTTATAGTCGCAATTAGTCGATTAACTAACTACGGCGTATTAAATTCCCACACACTTGAACCTTTCAGCCTGTGTCCTCAGCAATTCTATTCAACGTCATGATGCAGACCGAGACGAGAACTGGAGGCTGGAGAATTCTCCGGAGAATAAAAACGGACCACAAGCGTCCTCGGTGAGCGCTCTACGACTGCGGTCAGCGTCCCCCCCCCCCCCCCCCCCCTGGTGGCGGTTTATCCCAGGTTAAAGCGTCTGACTCGTCTCTGTGCTGTGCCCCCGGTGCCTGGCTCTGCGCTCATACTCTGACCGCTGCCGTCCCGGGACCAGCGCCTTGCTCCCATCTGCTCCCCGACACAATAGCCTTTAGCGTGGTTAGCTCCTCTCTCTCAATCAGCCTGTTGTTAATGCCTTTAATGATATGGAGCGAGATGCCATCAAAGCTGAATCTGCTCTTGTCTTTGGCCGTATTCATTAGCATCGAGAGCAAACACTGCAGTGGAAGAATAGGCTCTTGTCTATAGAGGAATAGTCTCCCTCTGTATCCAGATGGGCCGGTCCTGATATAATAGGCCCTCATTGTTGAACCATTGAACTTAATAGGTCTTTATTGTGACTGAAGGAATCATCTCATTGCAGTGCTAATTTTGGCATTTTTTTAATTGTGTTGTGTTTTTTAGTCAAATAATGATTTCTAGCTTTGGTTGACAAAAGCTGACCAACAAATAACCCTGTAGTTTTAGTTTAGCTCCACAACGATACCGTCGCCCACAAACGGACGTGTTTGAGGGAGCGCAATCCATTCATTTCAATGGCGAAGAGCTGCTCTATCACCCAAAAGAGTGAAAAGCAGGTTTTAGGAGATATGTTGTCCCAAATGCAAAGGCACGACGAACAATAGAGGGGTCTAACTGCCCAAATGTGTGTGATTGTCTAAGAATGCTAACGTAGCTGCGGGCTAAATGCTACCACGAAGCTAGCGCCGATGATTGTATTTTAACATGTACAGAATGATCTGTTGACGTCTCTCTGGTAACGCCACAGCAACGACGTTTGCTTTAAGCTTCAATTGAGACTCGACTTGAATTAGTTGTGCTTGAAATCAACATAATTCACCAGGAAATGTCTTAAAAAGAGGCAAAAAGTTGTGTTTCCCATTGAATCACCCAAGCAGAACAAACTCTATGGCGCTTTACCGACTGTAGCTACACAAAAACGTGTTCCTTTGACATTGAGTTTGTAAATGGTCTGTTTTAGGACTCTGAAATAAAATTTTAAAAAGTTTCATTTGGATATTGCCTCATCTCGCTCCTTCTTTACATTTTTGTTTAGTTTTCAGTTTAGTTTTAGTCATCATTATTTATGGTTAAAGTGCCTCTGACAGGTTTCTATGATTTTCTAATTTTGACTTTATTTGGTGTATTTATACTTGTTGTTCATATAAATGATAGTTTTGCACAAATCGAGTAGGTATTTGTGGAGAAAACGAAGAAAAATCTGTAGAAAAATGACAGGAAGTGACATCACACTAGGGACACTCCTTCCAGTCAAAGTTTATGCAGAGTTTACACAAAGAAACAACTTTTTTGACTCTCGAAACATGAATTTAACAAAATAAAGTTGTATATTTTCATTTGTCAAGTTAAAAAAAAAAGAGTTTTGCCAGTGTTTGCTGCGTAATTTCCTAGTGTGATGTCAAGAATTACAAACAGGAAGTGACATTATAAACCTAAAAAAGAAATTCAGCGATAAAATTTTTATAATTTTTAGCAAAATTCTAAATATATTTATCTTAACTGCATTTTAGTTCAATGAGTCGTCCGACCTGTACGAGGCACTTTAATTTAATTTTGTGTTGTTTGATTAAGATTCAGTTATCAAACAGTTTGTCACATTTGTCACTTACATTTGCGCTGGCATTTTCTCCTCATTTTCACCTGCGAGGCCATAAAGAGGCCGTTTTAAATAACTCTACGAGCCAACAGACCGAGGCGCAGTGACTGGAGCTGAGGTCAGAGGTTATCAGCCACACAAGCTCATAACAGGCTTCGATGCATCACGTTAAGGAGCGGTAAATACAAGTGTTGCGCTCGAACGTGTAATAAAATGTGAAATACAGCCGCTAATGTGTCCACAGGTTTCTATTGCCGGGCGTTTTCCAGTCAAAACAATAACACGGTGGAGTTTTACGGGCGTTTAACACTGCGCAATAGAGTTCCAGTGGCACTTCTGAGGAGCCGGACGTTCACGGCAAGGCCAAGGACGTGACCATCCTTCAAGGCCGCCGGGGCGACCCTTTAAACATCGTGAGTCAGGATGTCAGTGAGGAGCAGCTGACTGGAGTACCTAAACTATATTTGTACATGTTTAAAGTGGATGGGGCAGACCGGAGTACGCAGTAAAAGCCCACCAATACAAAGAGAATCCAATGAGAAATGCATTATCTAATTTAAAGAAGACATATTATGCTTTTGAGGGGGGATTTAGTATGAAACTATAATATACATGGATAATAAATTATATAATATTGATCGAAAACAATCACATGTTTTTTTGAAGTGGCAAGCAGTGGGTTTTTAGTTGTTTTAATGGTTGAAAAATGCCTACGTACCATTCTTAACCCAACATCTATGACCTGAATCTACCTTTTTATACAGAGATGTGGGCGGAGATAAGGGGGTAGGTGAAAGCTGACATTTTCTGAGCCTCAAATGCAGCACAATACAGGAATATACAACTTTTGAGTAAGTTAATCGAACACTCAAAGTTGATTTTACATATTATTTCCGCCAATTATAATGTAATAGTGAGTGTTTCATTTAGCTGGAAAGTAAGGCTACAACTAATGGTTATTTGGCTGATTGATTATTCTTTCGATTAATCTTTTTAAAATATCGGCTCTTAAATATCATCTTTTTTACTAAATTGGTGATACTTCTTGAGCACGTCCTTGTATACAATATTTACAGACAAAATGGTCTTTGATCCAAAACACAAATTGTGAACGTTTCCTTTGTTTGTTTTTTGAAGTAATTCTTACTTTGCTCGATTTATCTTTGTCACTGGCAGTGTTTGAAGGTTTAATCTGTTTAATTCCCATCTTTTCCCATTAAAAAAAGCCTTTCAGCGCAGTAGATAAGTGTGATTTGCAAAAGATCAGATTTAGCACCAAGTACGGAAGTGGCCTGAGACGTAATAATCAGTTTGGATGCTGAGAAGGCTTTCTGTTAGCTGGCCTTATTTACTTAAAGTGCTAAACAAATTCTGAATAAACGACTTAATTGTAAAAAATATTTGGGCTCTTTACGATGGACCAACATCAAGAACTAAAATCACCTGCAGTCACTGGAAAGAGGGGTGAGACAAGGCTGTGCTTGGTCCCCCCTCCTGTTTGGTCTGTATCTGAGACCACTTGCCCAATAAATTAGACAATCAAAAACAATTCAATGGGATGGAACATAAAATTGACTGCTAAAAAAAGAAAGTGGCTTGTGTTGCATTTGAAAAAATTTGAATTGGGCTGTTCACACACACAATCAGATCTAGGTCACAAAAACCTGATTTGTCCTGCAGTGTCACAGGCAGGTTGTTTCCACATTCTATTCAACAAAATGTATTTTAAAATCTACAGGTCTCATGTTTTTCATAAACAGCTGCTGTGTATGAAGTAATATGTGCAAACTGCAAATCAGAATGTCTTTTTTTTTATTATTATGTATTTATTTCGGTTGACATTTGCAAGAATAAATCTTTGGTGTCATGTGATCCTAATATGGGCTGCCATGTTTACATAATCCCATTCAACCTCTCCGCCTTAGAATAATTACAGCGTTCATTCATAGAAATTAACTGCGATAAACGTCTCTTTCAGTCACTTTTGATTAAATACTTGTGGCGTTTGGACATGTGTGACTGGCTGTAAACGCACAAGTCTCGCAGGACCAACCGAGAAGGGTCAAAGTCTCCAGATCCAGGGGTCCCGCACAACACACGCCCAATCAGAGCCGGGACCACGCGGGACGGATGGATGGCCCCAAAATTAATTAGCCTGACTAATGTAGTGTACACTTAATTACACCGGACGCCTTTTGATTTATAGCTGTCCACGTTCGCATGACGCTGGAGGAAATGGGACTAAAAAGGGAAATGTGTCTGGATTCTGTTGAATTAATATGAGCGGGATGATGTTGAGGATCAGCAGAACGTGTACACCGACTTATTATGGAGTTTATGAACCATTATTACAAACTTTTTTCCCCTCATGGTAGAATAGAACAGTGTACTTTGTAACAATAGATGAGCATAGCATTTCACCTACAAGGGAACAATGCACGGAACAAAATGTAAAGACAATGTAATAAAAAACAAATACAAAAATACAGATGCTTGAGAATTTGAGTATGAAGTGGGGCAAAGGTTTAGTCAAGTTTAATAGTTAAAATCCATGCAATTCTACAATCAAAATTAATATAAAGTTTAGTTTCTGAAATGTGACAAATTGTTTTATTATGTTCAGATTGCAGACTCAAGCGCCACACACACACACAAAGGCCCGTCATGGCGATACACAACAAATATTTTGGCTCAGATTATACATTTAGGATGAAGCTTCTTTAACCAAACAGTAAATACAGTTTCTGCTTTGATGTTTTTAGCGTTTTCACATCAAAAACACATTTGTAGTGTCCCACTGTCACAGCGGCAACTTCAAAAAATCTGACCTGAGAACAACACGTGTTTGAGAAGCAATACCAACTTCTGTGTGTAATATTTCTCATATTCTTACTGTAATGTAAAATACACATCTAGAGGTTTTTTCTTTTTTAATTAATTGCATTTCATTTAAAACTCAAAATAACAAAGAAGATTCACCCTAAGCCGTGTGTGTTTTTGGTGTTAAATATTTGTCAAAGTTATTTATTTAATCATTTGATTTATCTACGTAAAATTCAACTTACTGGTCATCTTTTTATTTACACATTAGTTGCCACTTCTCCCCTTGTCATTGCTGTGCAAACATTTCTCTTCACTGCGCTCTAAAGCCCATTGTGCATCTATATGAACATATTTACCCAGCGTCTCTATGAGGAGCTCCATATATGCAGCACTAAACACCGCAGCAATGCTCGTCGTAAAGGCATCCGTCTCCCAAACGTCTTTGTAAAACATTTCTATTCTCACTGTCACAGCCCAGAAAGAGGGGGAAGAGAGAGGGGGAGAGAGAGAGAAAGAAGAGGAGGGACGGAGAGGAGAGAAGGAGGGGAGAAAGAGGCAGAAAGAAAAATGTCTCTTCTATCACGGTGCCTCGTCATTATCCTGCATTTTACAACGTTCATTAGGGCCGTGACCAAACCGGCTCCACCTTTAATTTCATGCTGCTCAAGCCACAGAAAGGACATGGGACAAAAGGCCGAGATTGATGGGCTCCGAGTGTGATTCATGTGGCCACCAAAAGAGGGGTCCTGACCCAGCGGTGGGAAGTTAATTCATTACATTTTCCAGGGATTTCTTTTGCTTTGGTAAGGATTTGGGTGAAACATATTTGAAATGCTAAAAACACCACTATTTTAAAGGTGTAATAATAGCATTTTACAGCGAGCTACACGAACATTTAATAGTCAAATACTGGCAGAGAACACAACGCTGCGACAACTGAACGCAGGAATTGATCCACCGACCTGAATATCTCTACAGAGCTCAAGAGCAAATGTAAAAAAAAAAAAAAAAAAAAAAGAATATCTGTTTGTGTACCAGCGTGCAAAACATCCAGAGATGCATTAGCAAAAATATACAAGTAAACAAAAGAGACGTAAAACAACCTGATAAACGCTATTGAGTCAGAATATGTGTCATTTAATTTCACCTAATTCAATGTTTTTATTATTATCATTATCATTATTACTATTATTACTATTATTATTATTATTATTTTTTTTTTATTATTTTTTTTTATTATTATTTTTTTTATTATTATTTCATCCGCCATCCTAAGGCAGGTAAAAACACGAAACATTGACATAACTAGACAAAACAAGACATTAAAACTTGTCAACACAAGTTTTAATGTCTTGTGTTGACAACACATCTGAGGCTTTCCAGAAAAAAACATTATTTTACCTTAAATAACCACAAGTTGAAAAAAAGCATAAGATCGTCCATGGATTTGAAGAGCTTCTTTCGCAAACAAAGACGAAAAAGGCGCTTCAAAATACTCTCATTTTCGATTGCACGCTTGTAAAGAGCGAGCTGATTGGCCGTGCAAAGGCGGTCCACCCTGCTTCACTTCACCTTACGGAAAAACGGTTCTAAAGCTGTCCTAGTGGTAAGAAAAAAATACAAACTAGCGCCAAAGGGTTTCTGAGAGCAAGGAACACGCTGATGCTAAATACTTCCCCCTTTAGCCGTTTGAAAATCCGGTACTGCAGCTTTAAGTAACAGCATTTCGAAGTCACAGTTCTTTTACTTCTGCACACGTGACACTTCTCCGTCTCAGCTTTCCCACCTGCAGTGAGATGAAGGCCGGCGCCTTTAATGAAATCTATCGGAGTGGCAGCGATACGTCCCAATTAAAACGTCCCGGCGCCGTGTCCCGGGACAGTAGATCAAGTCGGTAATTAACCCCCCGCGCTGGCCCCTATCAATCCTCGCGGTGGAGCGCACCCATCGCGCCACGTATTAAATTTACATTCTATTAGCTTTAATTAGGAGGGATTTTAAATATACTGGAGTCCAGGCACGGGGCCCTGAGGCTGTCATTGGAGAGGCTGATTCACGAGTCACCTCCGGATACGCGGTTTTGTACTCGGGGCCGCGCAGCATTTCAGCGGGACAAGCGCGCCGCGTTCAAGTCCTGGGTGTCCCGGGAAAATAGCTGCGAGTACTGCGACCGCGGTTATATCTGCGATGTACCTTTTAAATATGTTCAGAGTGCCACATTAAACAACTCCGACTGCTAAACTAATACAAGAATCTCGTGTTTGTAAGTTAGGGTTTACAGAATACTTTTAAGGGTGTTTTTGTGTGGAGTTTGCATGTTCTTACTGTGCGTGAGCCTAAATCCACAATCTAAAACATGCACGATAATTGGCAAAAAAAAGTTTGACCACCGGTACAATAAAGTTGGTTTGAATAGTTTTAACCTTTATCGTTTACTTTTATCTCAATATGATTATGCATACTGTCATCCAAATACTTAGTTTGAACCGTGTATTATAAGAAAATTAAAGGATTTAAGTGTCCAGTTGTGCGGCGTCCTCGTCTTTAGAACGCACTCTGTATTATGAACCGTCCGTAAAGCGACGATTTTCTAATTTTGACTATATTCGGTGCATTTATACCTGTTGTATGTATAAATGATAGTTTTACACCAATAAAATAGGTATTTGTGGAGAAAATTTTGAAAAATCTGTAGACAGGAAGTGACATCACAATAGGATGCTCATTCCAGACAAAGTTTGTGCATAATTTACACAAAAGGAACTACTTTTTTGACCCTTTAAACATTAATTAAACAAAATAAAGTCACTCTCATATATTTGTATTTGTCAAATATATATATATTTTTTGCCCAGTGTTTGCTGGGTAATTTCCCAGTGTGATGTCATCAATTACAAACAAAAATGTGCTATTCTGTGATAGCATTCAAAATATATTTATCTTTATTTATATTATATTATATTATATTTATCCGCATTTTAGTTCAATAAGTCGTCCAACCTGTCAGAGGCACTTTAAAGCTGCACTATGCAACTTTTCTGAGGGTCTGACAGTGAAATTCAGGGGCATTTGAATACAAAGAAGGGGTCTGCAGTAAATTGAGAACATATTACTAAAGTAGCAACATATTCATTTGCCAAGCGCCTGAGTTGAGAGGTACTTGGAGGTACCGTTCCAGGCAAAGTAATGACATCCCCCCAGTTCCACAGTGCACCTTTAAACCGTGCCAATTTAAGAGGTTCAAAGTGAGTCAGAGTGGTGGGCTCTCTTTCCTCATCCAAACCGAGCGGCGCCGAGTGCGGCGTTAACACGGGGCCCGATGGAAGATGAAAGTCCCGACAGGAAGCGGGGTGTGAAGTGTGCGGGTCTGCGGACAAGCCCTTCTCCCTTCGGCTTCCTGTTTCATGTCGTCGATGAAACGCTTGGGCACAAGTGTGGGACCGGACCACCTCAAAAGCCCGCTCCTCTCTACCGCTCCTCTCTCTCCACGTGGCTGTGCCTTTTGTCCGCCACTCGAAAAAAAAAAAAAGGCAGCTGAATGGGGGGGTCAACCGAACCTATTCCCCTCTGCCGGACACAATTAACGGGGTGGTCCGGCCCTGCTCTTGCCTTTGGTTACTGATCCAGCGGCCGAAACATGCCAGGAATGTGCCACCTGGAATCCCAGCGCGGGACAAAGGCCGCGCATCCCTATTCCGAGCCCACCTTCGTCACGGAACAAGCGGGGAGCAGGCCGGCCATCCACCCACCGCCGACCCGTAGACGCAGGGGCGACTGGGGAGGGTCCAGAGTGATGTACAGGTCTGGTGGTCTCAGTGGGGCAGCGGAGGAAGGGGGGCTGTGGGCAGGAGCAGCTGTACAGGAGGCTCCTGCTCCGCCGGGTCTAAAGTCTGCGCATTCTGTTGTCACTTGTTTTGTTACGTCCTGTCCAGATTGATCGAATTGTATGTTGTAGACTTTTTTGGGTTACCACGGCGATCAGTCACAGGTCAATGTATAAATGCACTCAGTCTGTGCTCTAGCAAGGGTTATGTCGCTTCAAGAGAATAAAACTCAGGTAAAAGTACAAAGAAGTGGTCCAAGGAATCCCTCAAGTAAGAGTAACTGTCCGGTGATACCAAAACCTTTAATAACGCACACAATCTGGTATTTTCAAAGGACAGACACAATACTGAGAACAACTAAATGCAAGTGCAAGTGGGAAAAGGAACCAGAACTTTCACTCCAGAAAGAGTACTGTCACACGGTACAATATATCACTCAAGTAGGGGTAAGAGTATGCAGTAGAGTCGACGTAACAGAGTACTACCCACCTCTGAGACACAACTTATTAACTTATTAACCCACTACAAACGGTAAACATGGTAAGACCTCACAGTGCTTTACATCAAGGAACCACTCGCCCATCCGTTTTGCACATAACCAGCCGCTTAAGTGCTCAGGGGCACAACAATAGTAGTAATAGTAGTAATAGTAGTAATAGTAGTAATAGTATTTATGGACAAGGTTTGAAACAGCAACCATCCCAATGCCACTGGGATGTGTCATTTTGCCGTTGTCAATAAATGGCCGTAACTATTCAGTTTTAATGAAGGAAGCAATATGTACAATGTAAAGTGATTCATGTCGTCTACAGTAAAGTAAAGCCCCCATTATCCGACGCATGTTTCACAACGGAACGGCCTGGATAATGTATTCAGATGCTCTCGCTAAAACAAACTCCATTTAGCTTCACATAAAGATGTCTGATCGCTCGCTGCGCTCGTTCCGGTTTCATTTAAAGCTTGTTGTAGAATAATATCGTGCCACGGTGAAACAAATAGCCCGAGCAGAGCTTTTACCCACACGACACCATTATTACTGAAGCAGAGAAACTGGGGCCCCGGCAGCGCAAGAGCCGGAATCAATCTGAGATAAGTCTCGCCGATCGATGCGCGGCCCATCTACAGCTGAGCACTTGGCCGGACGATGCACTAATTGTCCTGTTGACATTAATTGTCATTAAAGGGTCCAGAACGGCTCCGGGGGCCGTGAGTTACGCCGCGCGCCAAGGTTGCAACCCATTTGTTTGTAATGACATCACAGCGCCGGTCGGGACGCGGCTAAATCCTGGAGCGGGACGGGTTTATCTGCGGAGAAGTGGGGCGTTTAACGAGGTGATAGGAGCCCATGACATCATCAGTCTGCAGCGCCGCCCGCTAAGCGGCCCGAGGGCTTGAGGAGACCTGGTTAAACAGCTGAGCGCGGGGGACTTTACTGCACCTCATAAATGTGAGCGAGGAGCTTCCAACATGCCCCAGTGGACATTAGGAGAACTGCATTTATACACATTAATACAACATGTCTAAATTACTGGTGCCATAATTGCCCTGAAGATAAAGTTTTGATTGCAAATTGAAAAACCATGATAGATTTATGGACTTTAATACACCGGAAGTCACCAAAGCGAGTGTATCTAATAATTGGATGCATATTTTCTGATTGAATACTCAAAATGGCTTTAAAATATACGACTAAAAACATACAATAATGTCCAAAAAACCCATAACAAGGTCGTAGGGCTGCAGACTAAATCCTACACACTGTTATAACAAAGACAGAGGCATAACATTGGGCCCACCTCATAAAACATACCTGGAGTTGCATTTCGCTTCATTTGCGCTCGTCTCGTGAATCCTGTTTACGTGATCTTCTCTGCGCCATCTCTGAGCCGCACAAAAACACTCAATTTCAAACTTCTCAGATTTGCGACGCCGTAGGGAGAGCGATCCGGAGGTATCGGGGACACATTTCGAGCATTTTCGCCGTCAAACCACGTTCATTAAACGTGTGGGCTTAAATTAGCATGTTGCGGCAAGCTAGCTTTTGTTTTAGTTTTTTTCACATGGTAATTTCCTCTGCTGCCACTAGACCCTGATGCTGAAACACGAAATGCCAACGCAAAGATACGCTAGAGAATGTTTAAAGGCTAATAACAATACAAATAACGCAATCTTCAAAAGTCAACTTTACAAACCGGCTCAAACTTTTCACGAACGCCGATGAACCCCACGTCTCTCTGGGCCACAGCTCTAACTTCCTGAGGGTGAGTCTGGGCCCCCCTGTGTGCTACACCCCCCCCACACACACACACACACACACACACGGCCCCCCTCTCAAATTCATTTAGCCTTACAAATTGGTGTGTGTGTGTGTGTGTATTGACGGCGGCGGTGAATGGCGGCGCATACGAAAGGAGCGGCATGGCGCGGCGAGGGGGCAGAGATGGACACACAGCTCTGACACGGCCCAGGAAGAGGGGTCGTGACCTTTACCGCGCCCGAACTACCTACCACAGAGCTTTAGCTGACGCTTTAGCGCGGCTAGCACGCGAGCTAGCCGCATTAGCCACAGGACATAAACGCTGCTAGGCTACAGGCCCAAACATCCAAACGACTTGGCTGGAGACGCTTTTCTTTTGGCCATTTGTAACGGAGGGAAGAAAATACACAATGTCTCGGAAACTTAATCGCCCGTTTCGGTTGTTGAGGCATTTTTTATTTACTTTATTAATGTATTTGCTTGTATTTTAGTGTATAGTTTGTGCGTTAATATAGATTTGTTTTGGCTACATTTAGATTATTATTTTAGCAGAGTTATAATTGGTATTGCATATATTCCTTTCCGAGTGAGTTTTATGGTCCTTTCTGTTTTTTATCAATTTAATTTATTTTACTTATTTATGACTAAAGAATGGCTTTGTGTTGATTTGATCTTTGGTTTTATCGCTTTAGGACAAACAAGATCATGTTGAGAACTTGTGCTGTTGTTTTTACTGTTTTGTGTCTGTGCGGCACTTTGGAAACGGTTTTGTTTATCAAATGCGCTGTATAAATAAAGTGGATTTGGATTTGAAATTGAAACAAATGCAAGAGTAAAAAAATTCATATCATAATTTAGATTCATAACATATTTGCTGAATTGAATTACTTTTTTGCTGCCATCAATAATAATAAGGGGGGGGGGGGAATGTCCCGTTGTAGGCCTATTATAGATAATAATTGAATTAGAATGATTAGGATTTATGCACAACAGTAGTCAGCAGAAAGTGGAGTGATTTAGCTGGAGTTTTGGAAGTGACTGAACAGTTTGATCAGTTCTTATGAAGTCGTTTTTGTGGGAGATCCTTAATATTGTTGAAAGCTACTGCCGTAAAGAAAATATAATTTAATAAACTGCACGTATTCACATTAGACACACGTTTGCGCAGTTGCTCGCCCAGAACGTAAACACTGCCAAGCTCCAGTCCAAATCATCCCATCTCGAATGAAATGTTTCCCTTTTGACTAAATCCAACTGGTCACAAACACACTTCGGAAAACAACCTTCTTTAAACTATCCACGAAGGCGTTTGCTTTTAATAAGATCTGCACAAACGCGTCCGCGGTATCGAACCCGAGCGGGGCCTAAATGTGAAGCGGGTGATGTTGGCGTCCTGAATGGGAGCGGTGTGTTTCGCATCTGCTGTTGTGGACACTGTACCTCCATAAAGCAGCTCCGGAGCAACAGATGTTCACATGATCGGCGGCTGAATGTGATCCGATTAGAGACGCCAAATCAAATGTACTGAGCAAACTTTGTGGCGATCAATCAGGCGAGTTGACGGATCGCTAAGTGCAGACATGTGACGTTAAGTCCACTGACCTGCTTATGGAATAATAATGCTCCGTGTGTGTGTGTGTGTGTGTGTGTGTGCAACGATTGTGATGTTGTGCGTGTTTGTTTTTAACATCTGGTTCGTGGTTTGAAAAAACAAAAACAGGGTTGAAAGTGCGCTAACTTTTTCAACTTTTGTGTAACTTTTACTGGTGGAGATGTTATTGCTTTGACTAGAATGTACAGTGTCGCATTAAACCGACAGTATCGCCATGGAGATTAGAAGGCCGATCGATTATTCAGGTCGCAATATGACCATAAGAACCAAAAAATAATAATTGTGACTAGTTTAGAAGCGAAATTAAGTATTTTTACTTCAATCTATCATAAAAAAAAAAAAAAAAAAAAGACTTATATGTAAAAAAATAGCTGTTTTTGTCACATTAAACTTTATTTTTAAATCGGGGTGTTTTTTTCTCACAATAATCGTAACTCAAATTTGATGCCGTGACAGCCCTACCATGGCGAAGTTACAGGTCTGATCTGTGGCGAGGCGTGAGCTTGTTCCGTCTTTGTTAAGCACTCATACAAACCGTGATTTAATGTCGTACTGTGGAATATTCAAGACGAAGCTAATAAGGATTTCCAATTGTTTTGAGTAGATTCATGTCAAAGAATAAAAAATAAAAAATATGAAACAGGACGTTGTAACATCAAAAAGACTGAAAAGTTTGTATTTCATTCAAAAATAACTGGAAATCTGTGCGAAGAAGTTCAAAAACAGCCATAAAAAATATATTTGTTATTATTGTTTGTTGTTGTTTTGGACTGTACCACAATATCAAGGTTGGTTTAAACACACAAAAAGTTGCTCATCAGACCTTAAAAAAGTTTAATCTTAAAGGTTTTTCGTTTTGAACAGAAAGCATTGAAGGTTCCTCAAAACTAGGGCTGCAAGACATACTGCAATGGAAACGAAATACAGGGCAGTACAGGGCTTTTCGCTAAAATTACAGTATCGCGAAAAGCCCTGTACTTAGGACCTCTACAAACACGTTCTGAGAGCTTTGGATTAGTTCCAGACGTCTCTCAAAACGTCAGTGCTCCTGGACATGCTTAAAATGTGCACTCTGAGCAGACACAAATCTAATCGCATTACGTATTCTGCCCAAAGTGTTTAGCCCAACTCAAAACTATCATTAAGTGCACCCTGACGTTAACGTCTCGATGATTCTTACTCATTCAGAGGCCGTTTATCAGTTAACCAACTTCCTTCAATGGGTCTTCTGCAGCTTGAAAACCAAAGACACCAAGATGACACTGGTCCAATCCGGAAAAACTTGTGCAATAACATCCTACAACAAAACAAAGCCCTCTTTAAAAGCAGTCTTATTTCTTTAACCCATTCGACCTCATCATCAGTCCATCATCCCACTGTCCAGTCCTTAAAGTGACGTATGACAGGTTTTTACGATTCTCCAATTTTGACTTTATTTGGTGTATTTATACCTGCCGTACATATAAATGATAGTTTTACACCAATCGAGCGGGTATTTGTGGAGAAAAGTCAAAAAATCTGTAGAAAAATGTAGTGACATCACAGTAGGGGCACTTACTCTTAAGTGAATGCAGAATTTACACTAATGAAACTACTTTTTTGACTCTCTAAACATGATATCAATAAAATAAAGTCGCTCTCATATATTTTTATGTCAAATAAAAAAAAAATGGTGACATTAGATGAGTTTTTGCCCATTGTTTGTTGGTTAATTTCCTGGTGTGATGTCATTACAAACAGGAAGTCAAATTATAATGTAAATAATGAGCTATTCTGGGATAACGTTTGTATAATTTTCAGCAACATTTAAAATACATAACTAACTTTAAACGGCCGCTCGCGTCGCCCCCGGTGGCCGCGCGCCTCCACTGCGCTCCCTTTCTCCTCATTGTACCACACAGAGTGCAGTTCTTCCTAAGTCATTTAAAAAAGCCGTTCATTCATTATGCCGGGCCCCTCCTCTTCCCTTGGCCTCTCAATGGGGGACAATGGCCACACCTTGAACAGGCCCAGTGACTTGAGAGCCATTGTCCGCTTCAGCAGTGGCCCAAACAAGTGGCTGTTATCTCAAGCCCTGCAACACTGTCTATGGTGGTCCCCCTTTACTGCTAACACCGCTCCCTCAACGACGCCTGCACCTTTGGCTTCATTTGGCACCCAGCACAGAGGGGGGGGGCCGGAGCGGGTGAGGAGCGGGTGAGGATGACTGAATGGCAACCGTAACATAACAATGCACTTGGAGGGACGGAGGGCAAACACAGCTGGGCCGGCCACAGTCAAGCGTTTAACGACGGAACGGGCCGAACTAAATATATGGCAGCAACTAGTATTTTTTAAATGTATTTATTGACCGTTATTTAACCAGGAAAGTGGTATGAAAGAGTCTGTGGCTAAACTGGAACGGTGCGCTACAATTGCTGGATGAAGGTGAATTGTGCAGAGTTGCCAAGTTGTGTGTTTTATTTTGTAGCTTGCTCCTGAGTGAGACTTTTACGTCAAGAAAGAAGTGATTTCTGCAGTTTATTCAGGTCTGTTTCACGATAATAAACCCATTAAGGACTGAAACTAGACCTGGTAACAGTTTAGTTAACGTTTTAAAGCCGATATTGATGTTAAATATACTTTTTGGTTTAAATATGCTCATCTATCTCGTTCAGATGCGACGCACAACTTTTAAATAGTAAACTTATTCACTATTGTGGGGTCGCGTCTTCTGGGCTTTTTTACTCACATGTTGCTCTCCGAAAACCTGGAAACCCGAAATTGTCGAAATTCCGTCTTAACTCATGTATTGTTTTGGTATTTTGATAGTTAATATAAGAAACTTTAAAGAAATATATTTTGTGAACATATAGCTTGTGTTTTGCTGCCAATTTTGTAATTTACTATCAACATTTCAAGTGTATTTTAATTGCCTTTCACTTGCGTGTTTAAAATATAGTTTGCATTGTAGCCAATTAATGTGGCCAAATCAATAAAGTTCTTCAAAGTGATTAAAAAGACTGTGGAGAAATGAACTTTTGACTTTGTGTCACTGACAATCCAACTAAATCCAAACATCTTTTAGATCCAAACGAAACACTTCAGAAGCCAATGGTAAACTGACTTAAAAAAAACACAGAAAACACTTTTATAAGGACAAAACAAGTGCAGAATATGAATGTGTCATAAGATAATTAAATGACAGTCAGATAAATAAAATGAAAATAAATAAAATAAATAAAATAAATAAAATAAATAAAATAAATAAAATAAATAAAATAAATAAAATAAATAAAATAAATAAATAAATAAAAAATAAATAAAATAAGGACAAACAAGTGCAGAATATGAATGTGTCATAAGATAATTAAATGACAGTCAGATAAATAAAATAAATGAAAATGAAATAAAATAAATGAAATTAATAATAAAATGAAATAAAGTGAAATAAAATGAAATAAAGTGAAAAAAAATAAAATAAATAAAATAAAGGCAAAACTAAGTGCAGAATATGAATGTGTCATAAGATAATAAATGACAGTCATAAATAAAATAAATAAATGAATAAAAAATAAAATAAATAAATAAATAAATAAATGAAATAAATGAAAATAAAATAAAATAAAATAAATAAAATACAGGACAAAACAAGTGCAGAATATGATGAAAATTGAACTGTTGGAAAGTGTCATAAGATTACTAAATGACAGACAAATAAATCAAAAATAAATGAAATGAATTAATTAATAAATACAAAATATACATAAAAAAAATTATAATAACGTTGGGAAAAAAGATTCACTTGTGACAATACGTTTGTTGTTTGATTTCAGACTATGAATAGCGTTACAAGTATAAAAAGACAGAGTTAAACAGCAGTGCAGCATTAGAGAGTTCACTGCAGGGTCCTTCTTTGTTGAGTGCAGTGTGCAAACTTACCCCAACGACCTGCTTCAGGTCCAGCCGAAAGTTGAAATCTCCAAACATGAAATATGGCAGGTTGTCGTGGTCATCCTCATTGAGCCTGTGGGAAAAAAACAGCAGAAAAACATCCTCATTTACAGCATTATTAACTCCTCACGCTGGAGATTCAAAACTTCAGCTTCACCATCTGTAATTAGTGCCCCTCATCTCTGGTAATTACATGAAGAAGAGGACAGCACCACCTACTGGACACTAAATGCTTGAGAATTTAGGTGAACACAGTCTCATTATTATTATGTTGTTGTTGTTGTTGTTGTTGTAATTATTAGAACAAGACAGATTTGAGATCTTTAGTGGAGAACGTTTAAGACGAGAACATTCATTATATCAGTAACATTAATAAAGTGGACAGTTTTTATTTATGTATTCATTTATTTTAGGAGTCATATTTTTTAGCTTTTTATTTCACTTCTAGTGTTTTGTAACTTTTTTCTTTGTTTATGTGGTTGTTTTTCATGTTTTACTGAGCAGTTCATTACAGTGTAGTTTTAAACTTTAAATGGCAGATAAACGAAACTAAAAACTAAATTAAGAAATTAAACACTAAACTAAAAACTAAATTAAAAACTAAAGTAGACAAGACTAAAAACTAAACTAAATACTTACAACTAAAACACAAATCACTCATCTCTAAACTAAAACTTACATTAAAACTTAACTAACAATTAAACTGAACTAAAACCTAGACTAAACACTAAACTAAACTCTGAACTAAAATTAACTAAAACCTAGACTAAAAACTAAACAATAAACTAAAACCTAGACTAAAAACTAAACTAAACTAAACCTTAGACTAAAAACTAAACTAAAATCTAGACTAAAAACTAAACTAAACCTTAGACTAAAAACTAAACTAAAATCTAGACTAAAAAATAAACTAAACTAAAACCTAGACTAAAAACTAAACTAAACTAAAAACTAAACTAAGAACAAAACTAAACTAAAACTAAAACTAAAACTAAAACTAAAACTAAAACTAAAACTAAACTAAAACTAAAACTAAAACTAAACTAAGAACTAAACTAAACCGCTGGTCTTAAAACAACCTGAACAAAAAGTTGGCAAAAGAAAACATAATTTAAGCTTGTGATATTGTCATAATGAATAATCCAGAAGAAACTTGATTTAATCCGTCGTCAGTGTTTTTAAAGAGCCTTTAATGACGATAAAGCACTCGTCTTCTGCACAGGTAAAATAAGTGACATTTTGACTCCAGAAATCACCCAAACGAGGCCCGTTCTGCCCATAGCACCAGTACAAACACGTGGGAAACACTGACGAGGTCAAAGTAAAACCTTACAAAGAGCAATTGATCAAAAATTTAATCATTTGCATCAGTTTTTTTTTGAATAAATACAAAAAATAAATGTTCAAAAGCTTTTCTTTGCAGTCGTGAAATTCGATTTGACAAATGACATGACATTTTATTGGATTGGCAACTGCATTCGGTTATTTGTGACGAATCCGCAAACAATCCAGCTCGTCAGACGTGGCCCATTATCTGAAACCGATCGCAATTTGAATTCCTCTCCTCAGACTATAAATAATTCCGATTCCGTCTTGCATCTCTTTACCGTTTGGGAGGCAGAAATGTCTTTTTTGAAGTACTTTCAAAACGTACGACTCTCCCACAGCGTTAACCGAGGTTAACCAATAACTCCGCTTTGGATGATCTGCTTTGATTGGCAAATGCACTTTCAAAAGGAGTCCGACGGCATCAAAACCCCGGCCATTGATCTAATATCGGAGCTTCCTCTGCGTATCTGATCGCGCCGCGTTTGGGAAGATTTGAGGGCGATTTAAGAATGAGCCTGAGAAGCGGCAGCGGCACCAAATCTGGCCGCGACCCAAAACACACCAGAGCGTTTATCGAAGCTTTGAAAAAAAAAATATATATATATAAAAAATATAAAAACTCCTGAGGATTTTTAAACAAACTGTTCAGCGCAAAACGAAAAGTGTAGCATTGATAAAGTATAAGATATTCAATGGTAAACACAGCAACAACAAATGATTGCGGTTTTAGACGTATGCGAAATTGGAATATTGAGTGGAATAAAAATAATAATAATAATAAAGAAAAATAAAAAAAATTCAAAGTAGGTCATAAAGTTCTAATTTTTGTCATCTAATTAATTTTTGGTGTAATATTTGAAGCTCATTTGCAACATTTACAGCCACTTTTGACACATTTACTGTCATAATATTCAGGATATTGTCATTCGGATGGTTAAAAAAAAAAACTAATTTTGATACATATGATAATAATAAATAGAGTCATTTTTCTTTCCTATTTCAAGTAGGTCTGGGTAAAAAAAGAGTGAAGGTAGAGTTAAAAAAGGGTACTTAAAAATGTATTTAAGTTTTCCTTCAGAACCAGGCAACGTTTAAGTACTGATACTGTACATGAAAACAATGTCAAATTACCCAACCCGAACGTGACACATCATTTTAAAGATTGTTAAAACAGGAAACAATACCACAGAGAGTCAGAAATAAGAAAAGATTTACTTACGTTACATTTAAAAACAACTTAAACACTAACATTTTTACATTGTGCAGTGTTTCTCATAGATTTTATCTGAATTTTTGTCCTCATACAATACCTATTTTAAGCACCATTTTCTTAAACAATACATTAAGTTTTATGTCCAGGTCCAGGTTGTTTTGAGACTTTGGAGGAGAACTTTAGACCATGGGGCGCTCCAGAGTCTCCTATTAGCGGGAAACACGGCTCTTGCATTAAATTCTCATCGCGAAGCGGGAAAATCGTCTTAAAAACTGCGCTTAAGTGACAAATAATTAACTTCGGAGCTTCATCAGCCACTTAGATCGCACTCGTACTGAGCGGGGGGATAAGAAATGAAGGCGGACGCGGCACTGGCTTCTGCTCGTAATGAATGATTTTGGGGGGGGGGGGAACGCTTGGCTCGCCATCTCCTTCGCTAATCGCGCGGATATAAATCTTCCCAAGGCCGAGATAACAATATATTTATGGGGCCGTAAAAAACAGGAGCAGGGAGCCTCTGTGTGGAGGGTCCCAGGGCGAGGGGGAGGCAGAGAGAATGGAAAGTTCAGCGTGGGCCACGACCGGGGACGCAACGGTAACAAGTATCGTGGGGCTGTAATCCTTTAATTGTGCGGTCGATTAATCGGTCGATGGCGTCTTAGTCGACCTAAAAATGTTCTATTATATGCAGATTAAAAGGATTTAATCTGCCATATAATAGCGTCGTGAGTTTAATCCAATTGTACACATCCATAATATACAAACGCCGTGGTTACTAGTACTTTCCTGCATGTACAGTCATTTGTGCATGGATTCCTGTGCAGCGGTATTCTTTTGAGAGCACACAGAGATACTTTTAAAGGTTTGGCTCTCCTCGACTACAGCCCTAACACTATATCGGAAAGTCACAATAAATCAAATTACAAGTTTGTTTCATTAAATGCAATGTTTTGTCGCAGCAGCAGGAAGAATAAGAAACGTTGGGGAACTACATAGACCATGATCCTTTGCTCCATTCCGGTGCAAACATGAAGAAAATAACGTATTAAGCACTTTTTTAAATCTTTGTATGACGAGTCGGACCAAAAGTCTTGTCTTAAAAGTAGCATATTTATCTTCATGAATATTGTACTGCGAGATATCGTGTGCAGTGACAATATCGTACCAGAAGAGTTGGATTTCCATGACGATGGTGATGCATATTTTGTGCATCTGGGTTCTATTCAAACAGCGCCGCGGTCGGTCTGTCCTGTCGCGAGGCTGTAAAAGCGTCCGCGTCAGAGCGAGCGGCCCGAGGCGCGGGAACCGGACCAGGGACGAGACCGCCGAGGGCCGAGGAACAGGGCGGTAGAGACAGGCGATAACAAACTGGAGGATGATATTCATACGTGCTAAAAGTGACCAGTGGAGCGTCAGTGGAATAACGGAGCTCCAGATTGAACGTCAAGAGAGTGTCAAACGCACATAAAGATGTACTCACAAAAAGACTATAACGAAGTCGAGAAAAGAGTCGTGGAACAACTCAAACTGCTGTTATGACACCACAGGGAATACTTCTGAATGTCAGCATTTTAAATCAGTCCCATCTTTTAAATCTCTTCTAAAAACTTACTTTTATCGTTCGGCCTTTTTATGATATTTCGATATTTTGAAAAAAATAAACAATTGAACTATTGCATTTTTCTTTCTTATGTACTGATATGTGTATTTTGTATTTTCAGTTTTTAAATGTGCTATATAATTAAACATGATGATGATTTTATTTATTAATTGTTATTGTTATTTTATTATTATTTATTATTATTATTATTATTATTATTATTATTATTATTATTAATTAAACTCCACTGGTTTTTAAAGTGTAAAATATTGGCCGGGCTGATAATTGCTCGATATTGCTCGATAATTGCTCGAATTGCTCGATAATTGCCCGATACGACTTGCCCGATACTTGCCCGGATACTTGCTACCGATACTCTGCCCGATACTCGCCCGATACTCGCTCGATACTCGCCCGATACTCGCTCGATACTCCGCTCGATACTCGCACCTGTTGGCCTTAAATCTCTCTTATCCAGTTTGCAGTAAAACAAGGCAGTGGATGAGTTAGTAGTTAATTCTAATTCAATCCAAACACACATATTGGTATGATAATCATTATTGGCAGTAGTCACGGAAACAACTTGATACTTTCCTCAGGTACTATTTTAGAACAAGATTACAATTCAGGATTTTTTGCTACTTTAATTGTTTTAATTTTTGTTACCCTTATTATTATTTCATCTATTCGCTCTTTTTTTCTTTCTTTCTTTTTCTTTTTTTTAAACCTACGTGTGATCGTCTGTGTCCAAGTAATTCCCCTTGTGGATCAATAATGTTTGTCTGAGTCTAATATAATATAAAACTGCACAATAATGTTGAGAGACTTTTGGTTATCACAGTTCTCGTATTGTTCAAATGAATAATTAAAAACAAATACTGGAAAAGGATCGAGAGCAGCAATGAAAAGGAAGATTTGAAGTAATTTATTGACTTAATATTTAGGCAATATTGTGGTATAATTATAAAGATGAATGTTTTGGAATGGTATAACAATGGTCACTATAAATAACTGCTAATGTTGTAAATGTAGAAAGTAGAAAAATCAACTGTTTTAAAAGTTGAACTGCAGTTTAAACGTTTTATAGGCAGAAAACCAATATTTCAACAGCATATAGACATAGTTATATATAGTAATATCCATAGCATGATTTAATCTGTTAATCTGTTTGCTTTCTATTATGTCGGCCTGACTTTGAAGTAAAGTTATCACATTGAAAAGTATTGATCTGTGTTGACAGGTGTGGACGTGAATGGGCCTGGTCAGTGCGATTGAACACGACGGGGGGCGCGCGCGGCTATAGGCCCCTTCTGCTCCGCTCCGTGTAGCTTTATCCGCTAACAGCCATGTCTAATGCCAGCTAACAGCCATGGCTAATGCTCACGCGCCGCACCTTTTGTTCTGACCGGACCGAGGTGCCGGGGCAGGTCAGAAAGTATGGCTCTGTTTGCACAAGCGACGGCTAAAGCGCTAATCGCCCGGGCTCGCCCAGGCCAGAGAGAGTTGACCCGTTCTCCAGGAGTTCCAGGGCGCGAGGACGGCCACTGCTCCTGGTTGGTTTCTAAATAAATTGTGTTTATGGGATTCAGACATGGCAATTAACGATTCAAAACTACAAACGACATGGTTTTGAATGGGCAAAAGTCTTCAAAATAATTATAATCACAAATAAACAAATAAAGGAAGTCAAAACCTATAAATGTGTTTTATTTTGTATATTTGTGACATATTTACGTTAGTTTGAAGTGCCTCTGACAGGTCGGACGACTCATTGAACTAAAATGCAGTCAAGATAAATATATTTAGAATTTTGATAAAAAATTATAAAAAAGATTATCACAGAATAGCTTATTTTTTTAGGTTTATGATTTCACTTCCTGTTTGCAATCGATGACATCACACTAAGAAATTACCCAGCAAACACTGGGCGAAAATACATGAGTGTGACTTTATTTTGCTGATTTTATGTTTGGAAAGTTAAAAAAAATTTGTTTATTTTGTGGAAATTCTTCATAAACTTTGACTAGAGTGAGTGTCCCTGGTGTGATGTCACTTCCTGTCATTTTTCAACAGATCTGGCAGGCATAAATACACCAAATCAAGTAAAAATTGGACAATCGTAAAAACCCGTCATACGTCACTTTAACTGTTCATTAAAGATTGGATTCCCAACGATTCCGATCCAGAAAGAGTATTGTAAAATCGGAACGTCTGCACGCCGTCTTCATCTAATTATCAAACATTTTATTTGGGGAGTGGCTTAATGACGCCTCGGGGGGTGAGAGCTGATTGGCTGTTTAGGGGACGATCACCCGCTTGATCTAAAGCGATGAATACGAGTGATGTGAGAGAGTTTGTGAGTTGGAAACTGTTTGAAAATGTGGTCAGATTTAAAATGCACGGTTTCTTCTTATCTTAAATGTAAAAATAAGGAATAAAAAAATAAAAAAAAAATAAATAAAATAAATAAAATAAATAAAATAAATAAAATAAATAAAATAAATAAAATAAATAAAATAAATAAAATAAATAAAATAAATAAATAATCATTGTGAGGTTGAGTTGTCCAACAATAAAATGAATGAATGAACGAATAAATAAATGGAGTGTGGGGTCAAAAGTTTTCAAATGTTTTTTTTGAATTTGTCCAATGTTTCATGTGGTTGTGTACTTAAACAGTTTAAACTTTGACAAACACTTTTTAAGTCATTTTGAGGTCCTTGAACATATATTTTAATGTCATTTTAGAAGAACTGAAGCCCCGATTCCTCGTTTCTCTACTCCCTCTGCCACAAGTTTTGCACATGTTCTACAATTTAAAAAAAAGTCATCTCCTGGTCCGAGGGTGAGAAAGGCTCTTGACAGTGGGGGGTCCGCTCCTTTACGCCATCAGCGCCATCCCGACTCACTCAGGCAAACTGTAACACCGTCCCGTGACACTGGGCCACAAAGACGCACTCCTTTACACAGTCTATAAACATGCTTGCTCCGGGACGATTCATGAGCCAGTGACACCCCTAAAAGAGGCTCCGTTTGGGGGGCCGCCCCGCTCTGGCTGTGGGCCGCTCTTCCTCTGGGGCCAAACAAAAACAGGGGTCAGACGTTAATTTATAACACGGCCCCCGACTCTGCTCCCAGGGTCCTTAAACCGGCCGCACAAAAGCTCAGGCAGAATAATCCAATCAGGGCTAATGCTGCTGCACTCAGGTGGTCTCCTCAAGCTCATCTTTTATCCTCGCTTCAATCATTTCTGATGATTTTTTTTTTTTAAAGACACAATCGGTTTAACTTTTAATGTGCAACCCTCCAATTTGATGGTCCGGACCAACGTCACATGATCTCTCTTCCAGCGTTACTCTCTGGGTCCTTCCTCCCACCGGCCAAACACATGCTTCGGTCAATTGGCAACTCCAAATTGCCCCTAGTGAATGAATGTGAGAGTGAATGGTTGTCTGTCTGTGTCTATGTCTGTGTTCACCCGGCGACGAGCTGGCCCCGGTCCAGACTGTGCCCCGCCTACGGCCCAAAGTCACTGGGATACGCTCCGGTCACGCCCGACCCCGAATGGGAACTAGTGAATGAATGAATTTATGTCATGTTTAAAAATAAATACATAAATAATAATAATTGTCAAACGTCATATTTTTTTCCTGTATGTGTCTTTTTTTCGAATGAATAAATGAATGAATAAATAAATAAAAAGGATTTAAGGACGCTATAATGTCGTTTCCAACTGTAACGGAAAGATGCAAAACAGTTTCATTACACTTGTTTATGATTTAACCAACTGCACTCCTCAGCGCACCAACAGACGGGGTCCTTGCGCCCTCTGCTGGGCTCACACTGTACTGCAATAACAAACAAACGTTTGTCCAAGTTTCTGTCCAAGTATCCGCCTCCAATATATGAACAGCCAACGAAATCCACAATATGGGACTCTTAAAATGAACTTGTTAGTTCCAATCATCTCTGATTAGCGACTGAAACAAAAGTTGGACTCCCTCCTCCGGCCCCTAAACGCATTTATGTAAACTGAATTCTCCTGAACCGGCCTGTTTGGACTTTGTTTTTTTTTTTCCCAGCGGCCGACATCCTCCAGTGCCTCGAGCGCAGATTACCCCGGGTGACTGACAGCACGAACCGCGCCGCGATAGACCGTCCGTGTGAGATCATGAGGGGGCAACCGGGGGCCATGTCACCAGTACATTGACAAGATGACTTACCATAATTTGGGCTGGTCAGGTTGGACTCGGGACACAATGGCCGGGGCTGGACGCGGCGACCCATTGTACGTAAATGTGGTGGCGTTTGGAAGAATGTTAACATTGTGGAGAATGCGCCGGCGACGCGGGGGTGAATGGACCGAGGGTGGCCCCAGGACGGACCTCTGACACGTAGGTCGGCCCTCCCCATCGCCCCCCTGTCCACGGGGTACGGTCCCACCCAACGCCCACGGGGACAAGGACAGGACCGGGACGTACCGCGGTCACTCAGGGGTTACAGCAAGACAGCGAGGGGAGAGAGCGAGAGGGGCGCAAGCGCAACAATGTGTGTTTAGGAGAGAGATGCGCCGAAGAAGGGAGGACATTCGACAAAGATTTCAGAAAGTTGTCGATTCTGCGGCTGAGTTTGGAGTTTGATAATCAGATGTTTTCAGTGTCATAGAACATCGTGGTATGGCTGTTTATAACCGTAATATTGATATCTTTGCAACATTTTAATACACAAAAACTTAAAGTATATGCATACAAAATAGTGAATAAAATGTATTTAGAAAGCTTAGAATGTCGTTAGATCTCAATTAGGGATGTCATGATTATTAGGTTAAGCGATAAGCGTGATTATTCAGGTCACAATATAACTTGTAAAAACCAAAATATAATAATTGTGATAATTTTAGAAACAAATTAAAGTATTTTTGTTTAATATAAAACCCAAAACTGATCTAAACATAAAGAACTTTTATTTATCTGGCTCTTTTTGTCACATTTAACTTGATTTTTGTCTTTCAGAAAGTTCAATTTCATAAAACTTGAGGAACAGTGACATGATACATCACGAGAATGAAAGAAAATGAAAGAAGTCACTGTTGCTTTGTCACAGTCTCAATAATCGGGAATAATCGTTAAATCGTTTCTCACAATAATAATAATAATGAGTCTTTGCTCATGCTTTATTAAGACTCATTAAACTGCAGTTATTATAATGTGTCACGGAAGATTACTTTGACGTATTCATTTTCACAACAGGTGTCAGTTAATCCGACAGATTCGTGGTCATTTATTTGCCGAAGACGCTTTTAGAAAACAGCTGTCCTTTGTCGTTTTTTCCCCCTCTAAATGGCAAACTGGAATTAACTCGCAGCCCTAAAATGTGGACAGCCAATTATCCGTCTTTTGTCCGAGATGTGGGAAGATGACCCTGGTACAAAATGGACTTTTCCTTGTCATTCAGCCTTAAGTTAAAGAACACACAGGTCAACAGAGAGAGGAGAGCGAGCGGGAGATTAACCTCTGCTTTGGTGGCCCTCAGGTCGACGAGCCCATAACAAAACGCCAATAAATCAACTGGAGATGTAAAAAGATTCGAGAAAACCAGTAGGAATGGGCCATTTATGGGTTCCATGAACAGTATCAAGATATCTCAAACATCGGAATCGATCAGTATTGAAAATGTGGCTAATATCTCAATTTTGGAACAATGTACATGTTGGGCCTCAAAACTCCAGCCATGGACACAATAAATGGATACCTTTGGAACGTGCTTTTGGCTGACACAAACCACACCAACGACTAAGGACTGGACGGACATCGTAACGGACATTAAAAAAAATTGGGGGGAAAAAATTTAACTTAACTCAAAATTGACCAATTTGGAACATTGTTTTAATTGAAATATGCCATGATTGTGTTTCTTTGCTGTTTAGTAGACGTTAATTTGCATTTTATTTTCGAGTTCCGTTGTGTTCTGTTGTGTTTATGCCATGTTTAATCTTTGAAAAAAAAAGAAAGAAGAAAAATAGAAGAAAAAAAAGAGAAACATTTGAAGAAAAAACAGAAAATATTGCCAATATAATTCGACAATCCCTACATGTCAGGACAGTGCCATATCAAAAGTGTCAGAAATATTATAGTGAATTTACAACTGAGACCTGGATTAGAAGACAAAAATGTAAAGTTTTGAGGGGATTTTGCACTGTTGTCAATGTCGTCGAGCTTCATTAGCCAAATCATTATGACGTAAACTAAATAACAGTGGAGCATCTGCATTAACAGTTCTCTTACTACAGTTTATAGGTTTATTACATTGTATTAAAGGAAACTACGTTGTCGTTGAATGATGCTTTGCCAGTCCAAATATTACAGTCACATTTCCACAAAAGACTTGTTGGATCAGTTTTAGAATCAGTTTTACCCACAATATTACCAAAGATTATGATCATCCTACAACAGAAAACCTGCTATGTGCTGTTGTCCATACGCTACATTTTAAACGCTTAGATTACATGCCTTTATGTGTGTGTGAAATTGTTATTCATCTTGCTTTTTGGACAAGAGTGAATGCGTTTCGTCACTCATCCAAGTAGCTTCTTCTGCTATGGCCGACTGAAGGATTGAACGGACGATGGAAAAGCTGCCCTCAACTTTTAAATATGAAATAAAATAAAATAAAATAAAATAAAATAAAAAAATAAAATAAAAAAATAAATAAAAAATAAAATAAATAAAATAAATAAAATAAATAAAATAAATAAAATAAATAAAATAAATAAAATAAAAATAAAAAAAATATTTTTTTATTTTATTTTATTTATTTTATTTATTTTATTTATTTTAATTTATTTTATTTATTTTATTTTATTTTTACTTTATTTTATCTTATTTATTTTTTTATAGTTATTTATTTATATTTAGGATTCTAATCTATTAATTGGGTATTTTTCTGTTCTTTCAATTTCTCTGCTTTATTTTATTTTATTTTATTCTATTTTAAATTTAATTTAATTTTTTTTAATTTAATTTTTTATTAATAAAAAATAAAATAAAAAATATAAAATTAAAAAAAATTAAATTAAATTTAAAATAGAATAAAATAAAATAAAATAAAGCAGAGAAATGAGCAGAGAACAGGAACCATATGTGGTCTAAATAGCTAATTTATTTTCTTGCACACACAAACTCCTTCATAGCTCGGCATATGAAGTCCATCCACTCCCTAAACAGCACATCCCCGAACGCGTCACAGAGAAAACACGGACACGACTTGTAGCCGTGACACGCCGCTTTGGTTAATGCCGCCGGTTTTCTTGCATAATAAATTCATTCTGGTGGTCGGAGGATGTCCCGGGCCCCTCCCTGTGATTGGCTGGAGCGCGGCCCGGCCTTTCTCTCCCCTCTTTAGCTCGTTGTTCTGGGAAAAGCCAAAAGGGAAACATTTAGCTCGGAGCCTCTTTCAGCGGCGGTGACAGTTGACTGATGACCATCTATAAACCGACAAAGCGGCGCTGTGTGGAGCCCAGCGCGGCCCACTGCCTCCCCATGGGAAACTAATTGCTTTGAATTGTTAAGGGCAACATTATTTTTCTGCCAATCATTGCTATTGAATGGGCCGAAAATGAGCATGAAACGGGCCCATTCAGCGGACAAAACAGTTAAATGTTCCCAATGTTGATCAAATTAACTTCAACACGCTGACAATGGACTATATTTGTGTGAAAATAAAGGGGTCCCACAAAAGGCGCCTTTATGTGGGATTTCACAGTTGTAATGTAAAACTGTTCGGAGCTGAACTGGACCCGCGGGTTTGAAAGGAGGCTTGGGAGAAAACAAACTCGCCGTCACAAAAGGCGAAAAGGAGAGATAATGTGGATTTTTATCTAACGCTGGATTCACAATCTGCACTGCGTTAGAGACTTTTACACAATTATACTTGAAGGCAACGTTTTTCATGCATTTATGTACAGTATTATGTATCATCACTATTATTACTATTATTATTATTATTATTATTATTATTATTATTATTATTATGTGTTACAGTTTCTTATTACTTTTTGCTGAGATCTCCAGTGGTAAATTTAAGTTCGTTCTACTGATTGAACAAAACAAAAAACTCTAAATAAAAATACATGTTTTGAATGTATATTGAGACTTTTTTTTGTGTGTGAATACCAAAAAAAAAAAAAAAAAAAAAAAAAAAAGGTGTTTTATCATATTTTATTAATTCATTGCAGTTGCGTCACTTTAAAAGTTTAAAAATTGAAAAAAAAAGTGACACTAAACTAGGGATGTCAAGGTTATCATGTTAATCAATCATCGTACAATACATCAATGTAAATATCTTTGTTTTTTCATCTGGCTGTTTTTGTCATATTTCACTTTTATTTTGTTTTTCAGAGAGTTAAATTTCATAAAACTTGAGGAAAAAGTTTGTGATAGACCACGAAAATGAAGGAAAGTGGAAGACTTTACTGCTGTTTAGTCAATAATCTCAATAATCGTGAATAATCGTTGAATCGTGATGTTTTCTCTCACAATAATCGTAAACGTTGATATCCTGACATCGCTCTACTAAACCTGCACAGGAGCATTATCTTAGGTTCAAAATGCCAGTCTATTGTCCAAAACCATGACTGAAACATTAGCATCTTTAATTATTAGCATGGCATCAAAATAGGTGCTGAGTATCATAACATCTACTTTGCAAAAGAAAAAGATAAAAGACACGAATAACACTGTGTTTAATGATCAGAACTCTAATATGTCATATCCATTTCAAAAGACAGTCTTAAGCGCATTCCTTCACTGCGAGCGCTTTGGCATTAAGCCCCTCTGACGCCGCTCAATAGAGAGGTCCGGCTGCTAAACGCTCTCCCGCTCGCCTTTGTTCCCTGGGGGTTCTGGAGCACTCCGCAGATAAACAGTGTCCGCCGTTTAAAAGGCCGCGGAGGAAAAGCTTATCTGATGTCTCCTCAATGGGCCGTGAGCTGCGTTATGGCCCCCTGATAAGAGCAACGGCAGGATCCTCTTCTGTGTGCGGGGAGGGGGGGGGGGCCGAAGCCCTGCTGGTGTGTTCGCGGGCCCCTCCTCAGAGCCGGAGATTAGAGCGCCGCCGGGAGAGAGAACGGGCAAAGACTTCATTCACAAAAGAGTTTTTAAAAGGGAAATAATGTAGGTTTAATTAGGTTTTAGGTTTAATTAACGTTATTGTAATCAAAGCCTAATTAAAGGACATATGTGAGGCAAAATGTACGTTTTTGAGCTTTAAATCATATAACAACATTGTTCTCATAATACAAACATAAATTAGCTTGATTTACGCTTGTTTCTTTAATCCTGTTTGCGAGATCCTGTCCTTTAAAAAAAAGCACTCCGTTTCAAATGTCCCAGCTTTGTGCCGTCAAAAACGGAAAACCCGGAGGTCTGCGCCGTTTCGCAGTCCGTCGATCATCGCCAGACTCGTTCTGAGCATTTCTGAACGGCACACCACATCCTTTAGAACTGCACGCTCGTATTAGCATGTATTAGCCACGTGGGCTGCCAGTAGATGACATGCTAACACCTGACGGGGGAACGCCTGACGGACAATAAAGTGATGTGTGCTTTCAGTAGATAAAATATGCTAAAAGGTCCAACTCACTGGAGACAAGTGACACCATCAGGCCAAGATACAAGTCAGGGGTATCGTTTATCAAACTTCATCTGGATTTTTTTACTAAAACTGTCCAAAAACTTCCTCTTTCTGGCTCGCTCTGGCACAGACGTCCCCTTCTTCCATCTCTGAAAGCTCTGACGCACAAAGTTTGGAGTTTTCGGAACGCGCGGCCGGCTGTATTTGTATAAATCACAAACTTAATTTAACAAAAGTCGTGCACCTAACAGTTTTGCACGTAGGCACGCTTCATAAATAAGCAAGAATGCATGTTTTCAAGGTAAAACATCTATTTCCCTTCCCGACAAAAGCCTTAACATCCCCGCCGACACAAGAACGTACAGCGGGACCCTCCACCGGTTTAAGATTACATAGTCCACCTTTAAATTCTCCCAAACAAAAAATATGTAATCTCTACTGGTGGTGTGTTCACAAGCCCCTCCTCAAAGCTGGGAGATTAGAGCGCCGCGCGCGGAAAGAGAGCGAGAAAACAGGGGAGGGGGGGGGAAGAAGAGGAGCGAAAGTGAGAGGGGTTTGGCTTTTCCTGCTCTCCTTTCAAGGGGGTAAAGGAGTCAGTGGGGCGCACAATGGCCCAAAAGCTGGTTCCCAAACGGGCCTGAATGGGACTCTGTTGGTGGCAGCGCCGCATTCAAAGCCGCTCCCCATTGGGCACATTGTCCCGGAGGATCGCGGCAGGAGAATGCAGTTTGCCGGTGGCTGCCAAAAGGTTAGCAGGCGCAGTGAAAGGAGCCGGCCATTATTCACCGCCCTTTTACAGAGCCCGGGACCCTGCGCGCCCCCCCCCTCCCTCCCTCCGTCCTCCCCTCCCTCCCTCCGTCCTCCCCTCCCTCGCCGCGCCGCTCTGCCCCCCGGTTTCTCACTCGGGACGTGGAAGACGACGGCGGAGCCAAATATGAGTCGGCGAACGTGTCGCTGCATGACCTGGAGTTTGTGCCGAGGCCAGAGCCGAGTTTACGCGTTATTTCATTCACTGCATCGGCTGTTTTGTTGAAAATACACCAAATATTAGTACTTTCTTACCGTTGCCGTGTGCTCTTATACTAGTTCTAGTAAAGCTCAAGATCATTACACTACACATGTTGAACTTTTCTCTCTCTCTTTCTCTGTGTGTTGTGTTTTATGTTGTTTTTTAGGTTCGATTGTGTTTTTGTAGCTTAAAAATACAAATATAAATACCCTAAAAAGATAAAGAGCTCAAGATCATTCGAGTACAATTGCGTATCTCGTTGTTTTAGTACAATCAGATTTTTCATACTTTTGACAGCCCAAAGTCGGGTCATTCCATTTGCACCGCTGAATTGAAATCACACTTTGAGTAGATGCAATTATTTAATCGCAAAGACTGCAACTATTAAGTTAATCTAATCGTTCCTGTTATTGAAAAAGGGGGGAATGAAAAGCCCCCCCAACTCTCTACAAACATGTTCAACTGTCAAAGCTCCTGGAGTTGTTTACGATGTGAACCCTGAGCAGAATCCTCCTTTTTATACACAAATCAACAATATAATCACAATACTTTGAAGCAAAGTAGAGCGAGTAGTTATATATTTGAAGTGCATGGACAAAAACTGGATAAGAATACACATAAATACATAATAAATCCTTCAATCGCACGATATGCCAAAACGCCTAACGCAAAGTGACATCATTAAACCAGAGAAAAGAAAGGCTTTTAATTGAAAACATCGATAAACTTTCTTAAGCTATAACATCTGTAAAGTGACTACTTTCTACTTGTATAATTATTTTAATGGTTTGCAGTATTATTAAACCCGTGTAGTGGCAGAACTGTATTAAAATGTGTAACGTTGTACTGCCCAGAGGAGTGAAAGAGCACTGGAAAATGTGTAAAAGTACATGAGTAAATACTGTAAGTGATAACCACGTGTACGAAACTGCCAAAGCTGTACTTGGGTAAAAGTAAAACATACACATGAATACTACTACTCGTTACCAACTTTTTACCGTAATCTAAATGTGTACTAGTGAATTTTGTCATTTGAAACCGCGATCTGCATATTCTCTGCGTTCTGTCCAATCAACAGTGGACAATTAGGATGATTTAAAAGTCTAATGAAGTATAATTACAAGTATATGCTTAAAAAAAAAATCGACCCAGCAAATAAAATGACATCACAGTACGGTTAAAATCATAAATATAAACGTTGAACTGGTTGTATATTGGTCAAAAAGGTAGAAGTTCTGCTGTTTAGTACCATTGACTTCGGTTTAATATGTCTTTTTAATTGAATAAATACCAGAAAATACGTAAAAAAGAGGTTCATTCTGAAATATAAACCTTTTAAAACGTTCTAAAACATATTTCTTACCTGCTAAATACTGCACAACACATGCGAAATCTCAAACGTTCTTCACACATGTCGCCAAAAAAAAAAACCGCGCCCGAGTTCATCTGCTAATTAAAACCGCAGACTTTGGAAAAATAACAAGCGGCGTCATTGTTTTCAATCCACTTTTTAAAGGTGACCCTCGGGAAATAAATCAAGGCTTAAAGCGCGACAAAAGCTGGAGGAAACGAGATGAAAACACTTTTGGCGTGCGCGGGAGACAACGACGCGCTTTTCAAACTTCATCGCGGCCCGTAAATCCAGGTAAGTTACAACGTCATAAAAAAACTGCAAAAGCCGCTATTTTGTTCTAAACACTCCCACTTCACTGTCCATTAAACCGGGACAATTCTGTCATCAAACCGCGACAAGGAACAGGTAAAATATGAGCGGGGGGGCTTCGCAACGCCGGCGATAACTCATGCGCCTTGAGTGGTTGTAGCGGGTGATATATGCCAAGCCTTTATGCGCGTCGTCACTGAGCGAGCGGGCATGTTTGGCATTCAGACGGCGCGAGGGAAAGGGAGGGGGAGGTCACCTGGTCGGAGGCTTGGCATGTGGGGGGTCCGTGTCACCTCATGACATTATAATAAGAGTTGGGTTTGGGTGTGGTTTGTGGTCATCCCGCACATAATCATGACGATGTCGCTGTAATTTCACCATTTTTACCCAACTTTAGCAACTTTTGTCGTTTAGAATTGCACTTCTTGATTGAAAATGATGACGTCAAACTAGGTCAGTGGAGGTCCGGAGCCCCCTGGTGTCACCCACACAACAAGCACTTAAACGGAACATACAGCCCAAAATTAGACATAAATGTTGAGAGCTTTTTTCATTTATCTGGCTGTTTTTGTCACATTTAACTTGATGTTGTTTTTCAGAGCGTTAAATGTTGTAAAGCCGGTCACAACACACTTGAGGGGGAAAGTACGTGTCAGACCACCAGACGGAAGGAACAGGAACCATTTCACTGCTGTTCGGGAAAATCGGGAATAATCGTTAAATCCTGATGCTTTTTCTCACAATAATCGCCAGACTGAATTTCGATATTGTGACGTGCCTGGAACAAAAACTGGCATAAAGCTCAACGTCTGTCAGCGTAAATGAATGAAGGAGATTTTAGTCTTAAAAAGTGGCATAAACGTCAGATGAAATGAGTTTAAAGTGCCCCCTACAGGTCGGACGACTCATTGAACTAAAATGCAGTTAAGTTTTATATATTTAAATTTTTGCTAAAACAGACTTCGAAATGTTATTCCAGAATAGCTCATTTTGTAGAAACACGTGGGTGTAATCCCTCATTCGTCCAGGAGTGTTCCAATGCAGAAAAAGATTCAGTTGTGTCATCTGGACTCTGTTTTCAAGAGTCATTCTCAATCTGTGAAACAAGTCTGGGAACTCAGGTTTTAGATCCTACTCAGTGTAAGCCCTTTAGGTTTGAACTTTCACTTCCTGTTTGTATTTGATGACATCACACTAGGAAATTGCCCAGCAAACAATGGGAAAAAAACTCATCTAATGTCATTTTTTCTTTTTTATTTGACGAATAAAAACATATGAGAGCAACTTTATTCGGTCAAAAAAGTCGTTTCTTTTGTTTAAATTACGCATAAACTTTGTCTGTGTGATGTCACTTCCTGTCATTTGACCGATTTTTTCAACCTTCTCCCCACAAATACCAGCTCGATTGGTGTAAAACTACCATTTCTATGTACGACAGGTACAAACACACCAAATAAAGTCAAAATTAGACAATCGTAAAAACTTGTCAGAGGCACTTTGAGACCGACAATGATCATCGCACATTTGCAGACCCCCGGACCCCAACACAAAATAAATGAGATTCAACAAATCCCGACTTTTTAACTGCCCACAGAGTCACGCAGGCTTCTCTGTAACCGTAACCATGACATCGACCCTGAGGAGGGTGTGAGCGCAGCCTGTTGTGTGGGCGTGGCCAGGTGAGGGGCAGAGGTTTGAACCCGTCGGACAGTCTTCTAGTAGGAAACGAAACGGCTCTCCAGCAGGTGATCAGAGTTATCGTTGGGGGGATTATTGGGTTAATCGATAATCGTGATCGTTCAGGTCACAATACAGTCGGAAGAACTGAAAACGATTGTTGGATGTCTTTTTGATTTATGTCTGTTGTTGTCCTCTCTCTGGTCTTTTGTTTTGTTTATTCATATTTATATATTTGCTCATTGTTCTTTAAACATTTGAATAAAAAATTGACAAAAAAAAAAAAAATCCAAATAAAATAAATAATAATAATAAAAAAGAATTAAAAACGAATAATTGTGACTATTTTAGAAGCAAATTTATGTCATTTCTATTCAATCTGGACGCCAAAAAGTACAAATAAATGTGGCTGTTGGTATCACAGTAACTTTACTTTTGCCTTCACGACGTTTGATTTGGTAAAGTTACGCAGTATTGGGACAGTAACGCATTAGAATGAAAGAAAATGAAGGGAAGAACGGTTGTATGTTCCATTTCCGGTCATGTACGGAGTCGCATTTATACTCCCAACGGTTTCTAAAATGGTTCCAGAGTTAGTTTATTTCTTAGGTTCTTTCCCATCTTCCACACACATGATTAATAACGTTCCATTTAAAAAGGGATTCGCTCAAGGAAAGCTTTTTAATGAAGCTTTTGAAAACACTGCCAGACAAAGAGTCAATTGTGATCATTTTCTTTCCAAATGACACTTGATCCGTTTTGGGCAAAGGACCTCTTAAACGTGGAGGCGTGTGTTACAGCTCGTCCTGGTAACTTTTTTAAACGTTTAGCCAAAGATGTTATCAAATCTCCCATCCAAAAGCTCTGAGGAGACGCACCGCGGGACGGACGATAAGCGATTCTCGTGAGAATAAACGTCAGAATTTAACGATTGTTCGCGATTATTCACATCACGACCAAAACAACAATAGAATCTTTAAATGTTCTTTGTGTTTTCTTAGCACGTTACCCCACGTTACCGACCTGCTTTATGAAATTTAACTTTATGAATGATAAATTTGACATAAACGGCAAGATGGAAAAAAAAAAGCAGAAAATACTTCATTTTGTGTCTAAGAATAGTCGAATTTCTTTTATTTGAACTAAAAAAAAGACCTAATTTAGTTCGAAAACTGTCACTTTACTACAAACTGAATACATTTTTTTTAAATATTTCTTCCTCTAAAAATGTCATAATATATCACTTTTTCCGTCTTTGCCATTTTAGTGCGACTTAAATAATCATGATTATCGCTTAACCTAATGATCTTGACATGTCTAGGCGCTGTACGTGAATTATACTGAAGACAAACGTGCAGCGGTCCAACATTATCCCCCACATATCCCCCTCATTATTATTACATTTTATAAGTGCGTTTCACAACTTTCAGAGGCCAGAGCGAGTAAAACATTAGCACGCTAACCTGCTTTTCGGAGAATAAAATCCACTCAGCGTTCTCATTTTGACCCAGAGAGCTGTTTACTCTTTCTACTTTGCCTTTTTTATAAACACAAAAAAAGGTTCACAAATCAGTGCGTTTTTGCCAGTAGATGTCGGTGCATTTCAATGGCTTTTCCACAACTTTCCACAGCCTTTTAACAGGCAAAGACCTCCATCAAAGAACTGAAAACTCAATATCACGCAGGAAACATTTAGTGCGGCACTATTACAGTACCCACGGAAAGTTTCAGACGCTTACAGGAGATGTTTCAGATTTCAGTTTCAGACGCTTACAGGAGATGTTTCAGACGCTTACAGGAGATGTTTCAGACGCTTACAGGAGATGTTTCAGACGCTTACAGGAGATGTTTCAGACGCTTACAGGAGATGTTTCAGACGCTTACAGGAGATGTTTTTCAGACGCTTACAGGAGATGTTTCAGACGTTTCAGACGCTTACAGGAGATGTTTCAGACGCTTACAGGAGATGTTTCAGACGCTTACAGGAGATGTTTCAGACGCTTACAGGAGATGTTTTCAGACGCTTACAGGAGATGTTTCAGACGCTTACAGGAGATGTTTTCAGACGCTTACAGGAGATGTTTCAGACGCTTACAGGAGATGTTTCAGACGCTTACAGGAGGAGATGTTTCAGACGCTTACAGGAGATGTTTCAGACGCTTACAGGAGATGTTTCAGACGCTTTACAGGAGATGTTTCAGACGCTTACAGATGTTTTTACAGGAGATTTTCAGAGACAGCTTACAGGAGGAGATGTTTCAGACGCTTACAGGAGATGTTTCAGACGCTTACAGGAGATGTTTCAGACGCTTACAGGAGATGTTTCAGACGCTTACAGAATGAGATGTTTCAGACGCTTACAGGAGATTGTTTCAGTTCTTAGACATTATGCTTGAACTGAACGCTCATCTCCAAAACTAAGAATTGACGAGCGTTTTGTGCACAACTCGCTGCAACAAAGCCACATTTGCGTCTTAGAATGCCGCCGTGCTTTTGTATGATGCCATTTGTTGTTCACAGCTTTCAGAGGCCAGAGCGAGTAAAACATTAGCATGCTAACTGCGCACTTCCTGGTTTTTTTTTTTTGGGAGAATAAAATGCACTCAACGTTCTCCTTTTGACCCAGAGAGCTGCTTTGACAACACGTCTGTACTTTGAGCCGGACACATTCTGCTCTGCTGCATGAAAACAGTCTGCCAGAGCTCATTTAAGAGCAGCAGAATGACATAAACAGTATATTCACGAAGCTGCTGATCATTTTTTTATCCCGTTTGTACTTCATTTTCATAGCGTTGTGTAAACCACCCGTGAGCGTCACTCAAATGCGGTTAAAAGAGTGTCGTTTCTGTCCGTCCTCATCCCGTGTCGTTACTGCCGCGTGTACCTGTCGACGGTGTATTCCAGCGCCTTCTTCCGGTATCTGGCGTACTTGGACGGGGTCCTCTCGTAGGCGTCGAGGTTGGACGCGTCGTGGTACAGGTGGACGTTCACCAGGTCAAAGGCGCTGCGCAAACACACGGACAGAGCAACAGAACGTTTCACCTCCTGGTTCGTGGGTCAACATACGCTCCAAGAGACAAAAGACATTTAAAGAACTTTAACTTTGACTTCACCCGACACATTTGTTGAATTGTAAATCGGCACAATGTGTGGAAAATGACCATTTCATCCTTTTTACTTCATTTTTGATGAATATCTTGCAACCAGAATAAAATCTAAACATGCTGACGTACAAAAGTTCAAAGTGAAGTTAAAATTTCAATCGCGATCGAGATTCCGTCACGTCTAATCGTAAATGATGTGTTTTGGTCTTTGGCAGAGTTCAGACTTAGGAACAAGAAATGTCACTATTTTTTGGCGTAAATGGTAATTATTAAAAGTCTGGAATTTAATAATGAAAGCCATTCTTATTTGTTTTATTAACATAACACATAAATCGCGGCTGGTCGGCGACATACTGTTTCTACGGGAAGCGTCATGTGTTTACTCTTTACCTACCTTTTTATAAATGCCAAAATGGTTCGCAAACGTTGCCTGAACGGTGTCCGGTTTTTCCAGTAGAAATCGGTGCATTTTAATGTGTTTTTCACAACTTTAGACAGACTTTAAATTGGCAAAGACCTTCATCAAAGTCAGCAGTGAAAACTCAAACCTTCAGGCGACGTTTCAGTCGTTAGAAGGTTTCTTTGACTCGATCATGTTTGACCTGAATGCTCATCACCAAAGCTAAGAATTGACTAGCATTTTGTGCATAACTGGCGCAAACAAAGCCAAATCCGCGTTTTAAAAATCACGCTGTACGATGATGTATGATGTCATTTATCGTTGCATAAATGTCAGAACCACAGCAGAGAGGAAAGATTAAGACTGTTCGGATATTTGAGCAGTTTAGGCAGATTTCCTTTGGACTTTACATTTGTTTATATTAGAACCAAGATGGCCGCTGTACGGTATATAAATATATAAATATATATATATATATTTAATGTATTTATCACTTTTATTTTATTGCTTATTTCTGCTGTTATGAAAGTGCAGCATGTTCTTTGCATTTATTTTATTTATTGCATTTAATGTATTTAATTATTATTTATTTATTTTAATATATATAACATAATATAATTTAATTGTATTTAATTGTATTTAATTTCATTTAATTTCATTTTATTTCATTTTATTTCATTTTATTAATGTATACAAACAGGTGTTTTTTTCACATTTGCATTTGTTGCATTTGACAGAACCAGCAATGATTTTCCCGGCGATTTACACGATTCGACGAACGACTCGTCTCTTTTCATCAGCGTTTTTTCGTTGGCGCTCCACAATGGGACGTCCCGGAAGGATTGCTCTTCTCTTCCCCTCCCTTATCCTGTCTAAATGAATACGTTCTTACAGCATTATCCCTTGTCTATCTCATCTGTGCATCACATCTGCCGTCCTTCACCAGCCTGTGACAAACGCTTCCCATTGCAGCTCTTTAGTCGTCGTGTCGGCCTTAAATCAGATCTTCTGGCATTGCGTCGGTCCTCTACGCTAAGCACGTTTATAAATCTCACGCTAATATTAATGTTTTCTGTCATCCGTCACGCGCAGCTACTCGGCACGACACAATCACATCGACTCAAACGGTCGCCGTCTCGTCCGAAGGGGAGATCCGAGACGTTCCAACTCCTCGCCCGTTCGCTTTACGGATCGTGCCACTTCGGATGTCTTTGTGCTAAATTGGTGGAGCTGGTGGGGTGTGTCGGGACTCACCAATTGCCCAAGGCCCAGCGAGTTCGGATGAAGCCTTTTCTGGAAAACTTGGACTGCAAAGACGAAAAGAGACTCAATTTAGCGTGACATGTAATAATGGACGAGGCTCCAGGTGAGGGAAAAGCACTGTTTGTAGGCAGGAATCATCATATATGACTATCAATCAATCAAACGCGATGTATAAAGCGCTTTCCATACATAAAACAGTGCTTTACAGTGCATTAAAAACAGCCTGAATTTTTACAGTTTTAAAAGGAAATTGTTAAAAAAGATGATTAATGTCCTTATTCAGTCCTAATTAGCCTTGATTTAGCCTTAATTTTGTCTCTTAAGTTTTATTTGGATGCAGTTTGACAAACAAATTAAATCATGAACATAGCTGTAGTCCAACATCAACATTTTACTGTTCTTAAAAGGGGAAAAAAACATGATTTTTGTCCTGAATGAAAATATGACTATATTTAGATCAACAGAACTGAAATTGTTGTATCAAAATGGATTTAAAACGTTGCAATCAAATCGTCATCACAGCACTTATTGTCAACTATTTCTTGTATATCTACATCTTAAATTGTAGTATACATTTCTCTGAGGTTTTTATTGTCAAAAGCACTTTTTCAAACACATATTTTCTTGGTTTCCGTGTCTCCAGCTTGAATTATAACAGTCGGAAACAGAAACACATTTGCTCTGTTTCAATCTGCTCTTCTCACGGAGACGTTAACGCTTTTGCCCGATAAAGTTCCACAATACGGCGGCGAAACATCTCTGTCGCCACCCAAGACAAAGCAGGCGATGTCACGAGGCAGCGTTATCGGTCGGATCTGCGGAGAGGTGGCCCCGCTCACAGTTAAATACATGTTTTCAAGGTATTTTTTGAGCAAAGAAAGCAAAGTCAAAACGCTTTTTCCTGCACACAGACTATCCAGCATTCACTGCAAAAGTTTGAAATATGTAGAAAGTTCACATAACGTACAGTGTGTCGGGAAAAAATAATGATGAATATAAATAAATAAATACAAATGAATAAATGATCAGGGCATTTTCAATTCAATAAATATACAAACCACAACCTGGAAAAAAAATGGTTCATAAGCAGAATTTTAAAAGTGCGTCTTTTTTAAAAGGGCCCCCTACAGGTCGGACGAGTCATTGAACAGTTAAGATAAATATATTTAGAATTTGCTAAAAATTATAAAACGGTATCCCAGAAAAGCCAATTTTTTTCGGTTTACAATTTCACTAGAGACTAGAATGAGTGTCCCTAGTGTGATGTCACTTCCTGTCATTTTTTACAGACTTTTCAAAGTTTTCTCCACAAACACCTACTCGATTGGTGTGAAACTATCATTTATATGCACAACGAGTATAAATACAATAGATAAAGTCCAAATTAATTTAATTCAGATTTAAACATAATGAAAGGTTGTTATATCGTCCAGGCAACGCAACGGCATCTCCATGGAGACGAGCAGGCGGATTGATGAGACACACTTTGACGACGATGTCAAAATTCATCTTTTCCCTGATTCACATTAAACCATTTGAACACCGTCTGCGCACGTCTTTCAATCGGACAAATCCATCCCAAAACTAATCATTTTTCCATAGATTTTATTTTATTTTTTTTCTACTTTTAACATCTGGGTCACGCCGCTGTCGACATCTTCCCCCCCCTCCCCTTCCGTCCACTTTTTTCCCCCTGAGCCGAACGCCGCCGCATCGAGTCAATTATCCAATCAGAATCCGGAGCTTGGCCCTTACGTGGCACATGATCCGACTAATGACGCGGTTATTAAATGAAAGACAAATTGATGTTGTGAGTTTACTCATTTTAAAAAACAGATAAATACAGCTCTTCCTCTCTTCTCTTCGCTCCTCCGTCTCTCTCTCTTTCTCCCTCTCGACTTTGCAAATGGAGTCTTAACCGCGCTGACGAATAAACTAATTATAGACCGGGTCGCATAATTACAATTTGACTAATTTTATTTTGAAAAACCCTGATGGAAATTAAAAGGCTAAGAGCTATTTGATTGCGTCTCACATCCTTCAATCTGCATTAGGACAAGATTAACTGTATCAAATTGAATTGCATTAGCATACGCGGATTAATCCATACCGTTCTGTTCTGGATGTATGGGCCCAATTACATCTCGCCGTGCGGATATTGTGACTTTGAGAGAAGCGAATGGAAATGAAAGCGAGACGATTCGAAACTTTGATTAAGGAGCAATGAAATAATAATGGGAACTCCACAAAGCAGCGCGCGGACATCGATCTGCGGATTATAACCCTTTCGCTCGCAACGGATGTTCCCAGAATGAGACGCTTTCATTTGGCTCAGTACGGTTTTTTTGGGGGGGTTTTTTTCGCCGTTGCAGTAAACTTTATGACGACTCGCGAACAATACGGTAGATGTTTTGAACCGAATTGAGGAATTGCAGCGCGCGCGACGTCGACTTTCCGATGCGTCACGGTCATATTACGGGAAAGTGGGAGGAGACGTCGGGTGCGGTTTATTGGGGGGGGGGGGGGATGAAGCGCGCTGCTATGTTGACGCGCCGGTCAGAGAATACACTTTTACGTCGTACAAAGAGCTGTGTAGTCTTAGGTCAATGTCAGTGTGGATTCTATTGCACGTTTACGACAACACCAGCTGCTTCAAATGCACAATAACTGCAAAAAAAAAACAACACTAATGCAAATACAACCGTGACAGATGAAAATGCGGCTAACTTGTGTTAAAAGCCAACGCAAAGGAATGTGTTTTAAGAGCACATTTTAAATTCGTAGAGGTAAACCGTCTTTATCTACAGTACATTTCAGGTCCACACTATCCCCTACATAGGGCACTAAACGGAGGTCACGACGTTTCTGGTGGTGTCTGAATGTCCAGCACTTCACTGGAGACTGTTTTTACAATCATCTCACTCGATATCAGAACTCTGCATTCGGGCCTCAAAACTCCTGCCATGGACACAAATAAATGGATACATTTGGAATATACTTGAAGCAGCAGGGAAAACGGCCATCAAACGAAGAAATGGATGACACAAATTGCGTCTGTGCCCCCTACGATTCTCCGTGAAGCCTTTTTGAAAACCTCCTGTAATAATGTGCGCCTGTGAAGGTGATGGAGGGTCCCGGAGGAGGGTGTTTGAGCAGAGGATGGGTGCAGGAAGGATGGGCTCAGACGCGTGACTGCGGCAGCCACACGTTTAATCCACATTTAATTTAAAGAGCCATTAACTACAATCACAGCATTCAGATCCATCACGGCCTGACACCGGCCCGAGATTGCCCCGTTTTCTGCCCCCCCACCCCTATGACTGATCGCCCCTCTGCTCCACCGCTCACCGCCGAACAACACTCCCGGGCATCCACAACAAGCCGCGAGGACAGAATAAGTACGGCTGTGAGCAGTTTCGATGGACTTAAACGCGTGAATTATACCAGAGTAACAAGATGGAAGGCCAAACGTAGAGAGCGTGATGGGCGGTCCGATGAATATAAGGAGGGATATTTGGATACGTTACATGTGCTCGGGAATGGACCGCTGCGCGGCTCAGTTGAAGATGGGGGTTTATTGTGTTTTTTTTTTGCAGCACAGATGATGGCGTAAGTGCAGTGCTTTGAGACAAATCAGTAAATGCATCCATGCCAAATACTGGCTCAGGGTGCGAGATACTGCCCATAGTTTTTAACGTTAATCATATTCAAACGATAGACTTTTATGTCAAACACAACACAAATGTCTTTAAATGTATGAATTAAGGTTTAAGGAGCAAAAAAATGTAAAACAATTCTGTAAAATGACCAACAAAAGTAACAGAAATATATACTTTTGGCAACATGTAGTATTATTATTATTATTATTAATTATTATTATTATTTTTATATTTAATTTTTAATTTTTTTTTTTGTATTTATTTTTGTATTTATTTATTTATTTATTTTATTTTATTTATTATTTTATTATTTATTATTTTATTTATTTTATTTTTTTATTTATTTTATTTCTTTTAATTTTATTTTAATTTGTTTTATTTATTTTATTTATTTTATTTATTTTATTTTTTATTTTTTTTTAAGATAATACATAAGACAAAAAGAATAGAACACAAAACGAACAGAGAGAATAAATTAAAACTCAAGTAGATTTCAACTAAACATAAATACAAACGACATGAATTATTATAAAGAATACACGCAATATGTTACTTTTGTACATCTTCAAAACGATCAATGTCTCAATAGGTTTGTGAGAGTTAGAGAGATTAGATTGGAATTCCGAGCCAAACTAACCTTGTGTTCTTGGGCAAGGCACTTTTACTGCAACACATACTGTACATACGTAAAGTGGATGTATGTTGGTGGGAAAAAAGAGCATGTTGCGTTTTGGAGATGCATAAAACCTTAGCTAAACGCGGAACTCGGCTAATGAGGACTTGATTAGGAACACGACAATTAAAATAAGTTATATTTGGTGGAAAAAAAGTTATTAGGCTGCAACTGACAATTATGTAAATAGTTTCTTCATCTTTTAAATATATTTTTGACCTGATAAATGTTGAATTACAGTAGCATAATTACAATTAAAGTGTATTATTATTGGAAATCGTATGTTTTTTGTTAATTTTTTGGACATTTTGATTGAATAATGCCACAGTCTGTGTAATAAAAAGGTCTTCGATTAGGTTTTAGAGTCTGTATAGTCAAGGTAACGATAACACTTCATCAAAATGCAATTCTGATCATTCTGATGAAACGTTTCAAGCGTAAGAGTAAAAATAAGACGTAAAATAAGACTTTTTCCAGTTGTTTCAGATTAGACATGTTTTCAACTTTGTTCGGCAACATTTGCAATTGTCAGTGAATTTTGTCATTTAAACAGAAATAAATAAACATAATTAGCTCAGGAATTGCATTAGGGATGTCAAGATTATTAGGTTAATCGACAATCGTAATGATTTAAGTCACAACATAATCGTAAAAATTATAATTGTGACATTTTCAATGACATTTCAATTTAATTTATGGAAAATTGACAATTTTCAAACTAAATTATGTCTTTTTTTTAGTTCAATTAAAAGAAATGTCACGACTTTTTGCTCAGCCTTCCCTCAAAAAAGTGAACATAAAAGTAAATTTTCTTGCAGTTTATGTCAAATTAATCACTCAGGAAGGTTGGAACGTGTTAAGAAAACGAGAAGGAAAGGAAAATTAAGCTTCTATTGTTGTTTTGGTCGTGATGTTAATAATCGTCAAACTAAAATGTGAAATCCCTATTTAACATGAACCGACAGACATGCTAAATGAGGCTAATTTTGCTGCAATTTACCCTGATAACAAGTTGCATTTACTAACACGCGGCCAGTTTACATCGTCATCCCGGGCCATCAATCAACACGTCCCAGAGAAAAGGGTCCGGCGCTCGGCCTTTTTAATCCCGAGGAAGCGGCGCCGGGCCACTCCCCCCTGAACAAGTCATCAGCTGCAGCCCGCGTCCTCAATGGGAGGAGGTTAGGCTCAAATGAATATGTGACATGTAATCATATCTGCTCGTATATCAGGCTCCCGCGGCGGCAGGAGCGAGGGGGGCGGGACTTGGCGGCGGCGGTGGTGGCTGTGGTGGGTCAAAGGGCGGAGTTAAAAGGTCGTCGGGCCCGGGGGGGTGACATTGGGCGACCTTCTTTGGGGCAGAGTCGGCGTGTCGCAGCGGGACAGTGATGGACGACGGGGGGACAGAGGGCGAGTTGGGACGGAAGCCGCGGCGACACCGGCGTCTGTATCTGTGCGTGAAAGAAGCGAGGAAGAGGAGGAAGAGGGCTACAGGAAGTGAAATGTCATGATGGTCTGGTGTCAAAGGGTTTAAAGGACGTTTGTATGAGCCCGAGTCAACACGAAATGGAAATAGACGATTCTATGATTAAGTATCGACCTAATTTACAGTATTTATGACTATTGATATTTTTGATTTCTGGAAGGATTCTGTTGTTTTTGGTATTGAATGATCTAGCATTGCCACAGAATACTCATGTTTGCACTATATGTTGCTTCTTCTCACTCCCTTTCGAGCAGTTTATTGATATTTTCACTTGTTTGCAAAGGTATTTTGCCAATTACTGATCTTTGTTATTCTACTGCTCCTGTTTAATTCTATATTTGACTTCCATTATGAACATAAAATGAGAAACTATATGAGTGCATCATGCGTGAGCTCGAAATAACAAAGCAAACAAACAAACAAAAAGAGGCAGCGGGGTTGTGTTGCGTGTTGTTAGCATTATGGGAGGACAAAACTCCGCTCTGGACTCTGAAAGCTGTGAAAAGTACTTATATTTTTGGATGCCTATTTTAAACTCTAAAAAATGTGTGGTTTTTTTTTCTGGTTTCGTCTTGTTTGTGTTTTGTTTTGTCTGTTTTTTCTTCACACAAAAAAATACATTAAAAAAAAAATATTAATAATAATAATAATAATAACACATAACAATAAATAATAATACTTAACAGAAATTAAAATATATATAAAAAAATAATCAACTATACATAACTATAAATAATAATACATAACAATAATAAAAAATATAAATATGAATTAAAAATAACTAAAATAATAATACAATAAATAAATACATATAATAATAATAATAATAATAATAATAATAATAATAATAATAATAACAATAATAAAAGAAAAAATATATACAAATAAATAAAATAGAAAAGTACTTATAAACTTGCAACGCGTAATTAGGATGCTTGGAATGTAATAGGAAAATGGGGCACATGTTTGGACCACTACACCTTTGATTAACTAGCTAGTTTAAAAGTCAGTTGATGTTTCTTAATACAGTAAAATCAGGTAAAGGGCCTTTAATGTAACGTTTTACTCAAAAACCTGAGTAGTGAGTACGTGCATGGACCTATCTAGGTCCATGCACGTACTCACACACCAGAACCATCCAAGAACACAACGACCCGGCACCTGGTTTTCCCTGCCGTCGCCATCCTATAAACAACCAGGTCCATAGTTACAAAGCTCACAGTAACACCAATAACACCAATAAAGAGGCCGGACAAAGACAAACCAAATAAATCATCAGCATCTGTTCCTCGCGAGTGAATCTTCAGACTCTTCACACGATCCGACGTGCACTTCAGAACCGCCTCGACTCCTAAACCCGGCCCGGCTCTCCGCCCGATGGATGATGTGTCCGCCTGGGCCGATCGGTCATTTTTTGTGCGCATTACTTATTACCCACAATGCATTTCTGTCACTGGGAACCCCCCCCCCCATCACCCCCACCCCTCGCCACCCCACCCACCCTCTCAGTCTCGCCCTGTAATGTTATTTATGGGGGTCGCACCAACAGCTGACAAATAAGAGGTCAGAGAATGGGATGGACTGCCAAATGGACACGAGGCCAGACATTTAAAGCGCTGCCGACACGGGCTTCGTACAGAGCTCGGAACGGACGGGATTTACAACACGTGTTATTACTTTGGAGCGCAAAAGAATTGAATTTTAATTGCGCCGAGCATTTCAAGCATTTTCAAATTGTAACCGATCAGCGTTGGTCTTTGTCACCCGAGGGTCCAAAGCCAAAGCCTCTGCCAGCAAAAGAAGGCGCTTTACCTTTCACAATACATGACTTTGTGTTGAATTTAATTAAATGAATTGTCTGTGTTGCTTATGTTCATGAACTAATGTCGAAAGTAGGAATGCAACTAACGATTATTTAACGTATTGATGAATCCAGTGATTATTACTGGTTGTTAAGGACCGTGAATATGAGATTTTGACCTGGATGTAGCTAAAGTGAACATCCTGGTCGAGTATATTTAGGAACAAAACACATTTTCAACAAAAACACTACGTTTCCAGATTTGCCTGTGTCGTTTCTGCGTAATTACGGCGTAGTTTGGGTCATAAAACAACATCTTTTCCGGGCGCAAGACAAGTTCTGAAGTCCATGTATAGTTCAGATCATGTTTATTCGAAATTAGTTGAGGATTAATTCAATTTTAATTGAATTCATTATTGACTTGTTCCAGCCGTAATCGAAAGAGATTTTATTTGTTTTTAATAAGAAAAAAAAAAATACAAAATAATAATAAAGGAAAAAAAATAATTATAAAGTAAAAATAATAAAAAAAAATAAAAAAAATAAAAAAATAAAAAAATAAATAAAATAGAAATAAATAAATAATAAAAATAAAATTAATCTGAACAACTTCTATTTCCTCAACAACTCTTTAAAAGAACTTTCATTTTCCCACGTCGCTAATGACAACACTTGACTGATGCGCTCCATTTTCATTAGCTGCTGCAACATATCCCACAATGCGGCTTTAATCTGAATACATTCGAGATCCTTCAGAGCGGACCGGTTCCATATTGCTTCGCTCATTTGATTGTGATTCCGACATAATAAAGTCATTTATGATCTGTGCGCGCGGCGTCATGCATCTTACCTGTCACCCCGACAACCTCGTGTCCCACGTGTCGTCTCCCGTGATAAATGCAAGTCGGTGTTTAGAGCCGCGCAGGTTTCCAAATGACTTCATCTCCTTAACGTCACAACTATGAATCTCCTGCCGGCGGCGCGCTAAATCAACCAGGAAGTTAAGTTTGATGGAGGGGAGAACTTGAAAGTAATCACGCCCCATACCGAGAGTGGACTACAGAGGGCACTAAAAGGGTACGACAAGTCAGGCGCCGTTATGGACACGGTCAAGCTGCCAAACAACACACAAACTCGGGTTTTGATCTACAACCTCGTCGCCATTTTCTTTCTCCCAATGTAAAACAATCAATAGCAAGGGCACATTAAGGTCCAGGCGGTACACTTTATTTATATAAGCCAATGACAAATCCTTATGATGCAATGGGTTTTGGAGGCGTGTATTACCGCGCCAAAGGAATAAATATATGGAAGGTGCCACCGAAAGAGATTGACGGACCTATACACATCCATCACGGCGACCTTTCAAAATAAATGCACCTACTATTTTGTCCACTTCCACTCTTATTCAGCATTTCAATTAATGTCGCCTTCATTTGCTCGAAGCAGTAACTCACAAAAGGATTACGGAAAGAACGGAGCGGCCGCGTATGTAAAGCGCTGTCACTTAAATCACGCGCAAACTGGGCGAGAAAGGGGAAAATCGGACAAATAAGAGACTGGCGTAATTTATGACGGAGTGTAGTTGCTTAATAATGTAATAGTTTGTAGCCGTGATTCAGGGGAGTAAAGCGAGACGTGATTCGCTGTGACTTTGAGGGACAGAGTTTTGAGAGTTCACTTCAAGTTCAAGTGGAAACGCCACATTTGTTTTAAAAATGTCACATCTTGTGCCGCGCAAATATTTAAATTATATTTCTATGAACATGAAATCGATGAAATGAAATATTGACAGGGTCTTTCGCTGATGGATTGCGGCTTCATTGTCGTCTGTCCCCGCGGGGGGGGGGGACTTTGGGGCGGGACAAAAACGGTGGACGGCAAGAAGGACGCGGGTTCGACTCCTGGGCCTGAGTTTGAGTGTCTCTCCCTTTGTCTCCCCCGTCACCCCCAAAACATGCACCACAGGTAAAGCTACAGCGACAAATTGCCATATGCGGACGATAAAGTGTACCTGAAGGCGCCCCCTACAGGTTGGACGACTCATTGAACCAAAATGCAGTTAAGACAAATATATTTTGAATTTAGCTAAAAATGCTATCACAGAATAGCACATTTTTTAGGTTTATAATTTCACTTTCTGTTCGTAATTGATGACATCACACTAGGAAATTACCCAGCAAACACTGGGCCAAAACTCACCTAATGTCGCCATCTTTAAAATTTGACTAATGAAAATATATGAGAGCGACTTTATTTTGTTGAATTAATGTTTAGAGAGTCCAAAAAGTTGTTTCTTTTGTGCATAAAACTTTGACTAGAATGAGTGTCCCTTGTGTGATGTCACTTCCTGCCATTTTCGACAGATTTTTCAACGTTTTCTCCACAAAAACCTACTCGATCGGTGTAAAACTATACTTTATATGTACAACACGTATGTATACACCAACTAAAGTCAAAAGTAGAACATCGTAAAAACCTGTGATGGGCACTTTAAACTTAAATTCACTAACACATACTCGAGTTTGGGGGCAGAAGTCAGAACGGTTGGTGGTTTGATTCCCGCTGCTATTTCCTCGGGGGGGAAAACACACGAGTAACGTCAGATTACCGGTGTCGAAAAGTGTGACCGCGCATTTGATGGTCGTCAGCGAGGGCGCGCAACCACTAGCCCCAAGGCAGCTGTGGCAGTTCATTACGGTTGCGGCGGTGGCTGAGTGGATAGCAAGTGTGGGTTTCCTCTGTGCCTGTCTCCCCCGCCCCCCCCCCCCCCGTCCTGACCAAGCCCTGACTCACGTTTGAGTCTTTTGTCCCAAGTCCGAACACATACAGATCATTTAACCCCACAACAACCACTTTCGTAATTGATTTAGCTCAAAGTTGCACGCTGAATGTCACTGCATATTACAAATTGAGAACGCGCCGAGTCCCTGAATAATACTCCATTTAAATGAAGAGCGAGCGCATCGTAAGTGCATCCGTTTCCCTCTTTATTCACACCAGACGTCCCAAACAGCTCAAATGATCTCACCCGCTCGCCGTTTAATCACAGGCGAGCCGTAACGGTAAAGTCACGCCGACCAAACCCGTCCCTGTCTGCTGTCACTCTCCGTCTCTCCCTCCTCTGTCAGAACTGAACGACTTTCGAAAAAAACAACAACATTGCGCCGGCGATTGTTTTTTGCTTTTTTTTTGTTTCCTTTTAATAAATCCACACTTGTCACAAACATTGCCGGACATACTAAGTGACCCCGAGGAGGAGATTGCGCGCGTCGTGTCCAGTTCAACATGGGTCCGTCTGTAATAGGATTCCTCAAAGCGGGCAGGATAGATGGAGAATCTAGGCGGTTTCATCTACTAAAAGAGGGCATAAATCAGGAGCAGAGGGAGCGGAGACGAGCCGGGGTTATCAGCAGTCTGCCTGCCCGCGCGAGAGCTTTGCATTAAAGCATTAGTGAAATTAATTCATCTTTCATAAGAGGTTTGAGCCGTATCCGTGATCTATGATAACAACCAATTTCTCACTACGAGGAGCCGCAGAAGGGGGGGGGGGGGGGGGACTAGATACCAGCGAGGATCCGGATAGACTACACAAATGTGCTGGTCTTAAATGGGCTGACATTATGAGGAGCGCGCCCAAGCATCAGTTCAGATTCATATCTCAGAGCCGGCGCGGAGCTTCTCTCAAATCCACAGGAGGCGACGTGCGATGATCAGTGGCGTTCCGTTTGACACGTTCGATGCAAGCGACGATAACGGGAAAGTTCGAGTTGCAGGCGCACCGTTTGCGCACTCCGGCCGGGACCGATCCTTTTATTTAGAGGGCAAACTAAACAGGATGCAGAAGATGTAGTCTTTTTTTTTTTTTGTAACTGAAAGCAGAAAACTACCCAAAACTCTCACTGTGGCGAAGCAAAGTGTCAGAGCCTCTGCTTCGTGAACCCAAACACGAAATAAATATAAGAAATATATATATAAAAAAAAAAAGACATACTATAAATACAATCACATCTCGAGACATTCATTTGTTTGTCATGTATTTTTGTTCCACGTTGGTGTAAAGAGGCGGGAGATTTACCGAAAACTGCATAATATCGCAACAGTTGTTCTGGAGATATGCAGCATTAAAATATGCATATGACATGGACATTTTAACACAAATCAACCACAACTTAATTAGCGACACCCCTTTTCCACTCGTTCTCCACATGTTGAACAGATTTAAGTGCAAATGCGTAGCTGTCAGAAGGTCAGTCTTGTCTATAATAACATTAAAATGACAGCCAAAAAGAGTCGGTTACAAATAAAAAGAACCGCACGTTATGTTCCTGCACTTTTACGGTTATTTTGTTGCTACACTCGAACTCCAACCACATTTGCAGGCTCATTTTAGCCAATTCCTGATGCATCGTTACCATATCATCATGAATATCGTGCAAAAGAAAAGTGAGACGTTCATTGTTGTCAACATCGCCCGCTGCTATTGTCGTTCACGCTGCTGTGGTTAAAGCGTTTGTGTGTCCGTTTGGACTCGATTCAACTAAACTATTGGACTTCTCTGCGCTAACGGCATTAACTCGAGCACAAACGCTTTCAGGTGCGCCTTATAGTCCGGAATATACGGTACAACGTCCGATGTAGACCGCAGCGTCACACACCAGAAACACCTCCGCATCTCGGCCATCGTTTTTCAGACCGTTTGTACAAAGTGTCGTCCCGTGCGTCTGCGAGAGAGAGAGAGAGAGAGAGAGAGAAGGGGACACTGGGGTGCGCTTGGGGCCCGCGGCGGAGCGGTTTGCATATATTTGAGCGAGGGCCGCTGGAGCGTGGGTGACAGATGAGAGGGGAGAGCGGAGATGACACAGCCGCACTCGTCTCTTTATTACTTTATCAGCGGCAGATTCAGCTGCGGGCCCCCCGAGCACTGAGCTGTGGGCCCCCCCCCCCACTCCGAGCACCGAGCAGTGGGCCGTGGGCCGTGAGCTGTGAGCGGGCGGCAGAGGAGCAGACCGGAGACCACTGTGGCAGCTTTGGAATCGCTGCATGTTTCTCAAACCTCTCCAGTCACGAGCGAGTCGAAAGAGTGTAACTTTGAATTGTAATTGTAACTTTTGAAGCGAGTACATACTAACAGGTTTTGCTGTATTTTCTCAGGTCAGGTGACTAAATACATGGTTCATTACAAAAAACGACTACTACTGTCTTGAGTATGCATCTGTAATGGCTCAAATGGACACACTTTGGATGGATTAAAAACAAAGAAATTGCATAGTTGTTTTTATTGCGAAAAAAATATATATAATAATAATAATTCACATTAGTTTAACATTAGTTGGTTTGGAACAGTTAAATATTGAAAACAAAACATCATTTAAAGCCGTTTTTCCTTTGGACCCGCGTCTGAGAATGAAACAAAAAATGTCCCCAAAGCGAGAGCCCAGTCCCTCGTCTGTCTGTCTGGGGTTGGAAAAAGGTTCCTACAGTGTGCCTCTCCACAGATCTGACCCGTCACGTGGCCTGATGGTCTCAATGATGACAGGGATATTTCACAACACACTTTGGAACGTTGAAGACAAAGCAATAACATCTCCATTCAATTCAACATTCGATAGTGCGTTTGTTATTGTCGTAAAGTGTTAAAACAAAGAGGCCAAAGATGAAGAAATATGTATTTTATGGTGCATTTTTCTCACTCATTTGCTTTGCTGTGTTTCCCAGATATTGAGGTCCGTGTTTCCCAGATATTGAGGTCCGTGTTTGACTTATTTTATGACTGCCTTTGAGTCCGTTTAGCCCTCACCTCTGGGTAAAACGAGTGGGGGAACTTCGCCTTGTCCAGCGCGGTGTTTCTCTCTAGTGAACTGGTGTACATCTCGCGGCCCTCCACCTTCTGGAACTTCTTGGCTGCACACGACGAAGAGGATGATGGGGAAACGGGGGAGGGGCGAGGGGGAAGAGGAGACAGACATGGTTTATTGTTATGAACTCTGAAGGTTAATATTTAGGGAGACATGTGTAAAAATCATTAGGCTCAAAGGACATCTTCAGACAAGCGCTCCACCTGCTGGTCAGAGCTGGGAACAGTGATGGGTAAAGCTTTGAATGGAGTTTCTGGGAAAGTTTTAGAAGTGGCAGATGTTTCATTATTCATTCCCTTTTCCCAAATCATTTTCAATTCAATTCATACTTAGTTTAACATTGAATTCACTGTGAAGACTTTATTGGCTTTATTATAATTACTTAACAAATGTGTAGACATGGGCATATGACTCGCAAAATGCACCAAATGCAAACTTCTAAATGTTGGTCTGACTATAGGGATCAGACCAAAACTAACGTCAATACTTTGAGTATTTGTCGATACTCGATATCAGGTTACTTTCCTTAAAACTACATCAACAAGTTATCAAAGCTCCCTTAAAGCTCAAGAGCTGATAAGAATATGCTAATAAGCTACCACTTAATAACAACCACACCTTCATTTACCTTAAGAAAGCATGATATTAAGTATGATTCAGACTTTGTAACTACTTAAGTAAGTGTTAGGTGTCAGGGTATTAGGGTATTAGGGTATTAGGGTATTAGTGAAGTTAAGCTTTTGAAAGAAGTTGCACATATTCACAATGTTTATGGGTCGAAGTGAGAGGAGAAAAAGGAAATGGCACAGAATTAGACACGACACGTGGCTGCATGTTTACACAATCATGCGACGGAGGATTTCAAAATCTCAGTAAAATACAAGCCAACATTTTCAAAACGCATTTGTGAACTTTATTTTAACTTAGTGGACCTTTAAAATTGTAATACCTGTATCGGTTTTCGGGGGATATCGGTATCGGCTCATGATATTGTGTGATTATTTATTCATATATTATTATTACTAGTATTATTATATACGATATTATTATTAATAATTTATTATATATATTCTTTCTCTCTTTCTTTGCATATGTCAGTTTGTTTTCATGTATGTTTTTGCTGTTTTATGTAAAAAAATAAATACATAAATAAATAAAAAATGCTGAATTAAGGACTAAAAAAAATAATAATAAAAATTTAAAAAAAGATATTGTGCGATACAAACAGATGAATCAGGCGTGTGAATCCCCTGGTTGGCCCTCGTCCCGGTGCCCCTCCCTCTGCCTGGCGCCCTGTCCTTCACTGGGGCACCTGCCGCTAATGCGCTCTGCTAATACGAGTCCGGCTCCGGCACATCTATATCCTCTGTTTAATTAGCACGACCACGAGACCCTGCGGCCCCCTGACACCTCCTCCTGATGGGACGGCCTTAACTGTCCAATAACCCTCCGCACGCCATTACACCCGGGCCCCCAAATCTTATGAATTAAATCCTAATATTAATAAGCATTACCATTCCTTTACATTATCCCCGGAGCCAATCTGAGCGCGCGCTTTTGATGGAATCAGGAATAGGGGCGCGTGAATGGGGCCGCGGGATATGCAGGGGTGGGATGGGGGCCACGCCGCTTCGACACCGCGGCCTGCCATGTATGTATGCGTTTGGATGGTTGCGGTGGGTAAAAGAGGGCTCACATGTGAAGTCGTACTGCTTGATGTTTCTCAGCGAATTGTGGATGAAGTAGAAGCTGCCGAGAGCCTGCGGAGGAAAAGAGAAGAGCGTGGTCAAAAGTCTGCACAAGTCCATACGTGCAATTATAGTCTGGGAACGTTTAATCGTGCAGGAATTATGGGGAAAAGGAATGAATTGGTCAAACAAGTCGACATTCACTTTACTTTTCAAAGAACAATACGACTTTCTGTAATGAAAAAATACATGTTTACCAATAGACCCAACACATGGGAATACAATTTAAGCTTCAACGCACAAAACTATTAGGGCTGAAACATGATTAGGAATGTCAGGATTCGGTTAATCGATAATCGCGATGATTCAGGTCAGAACCAAAAAAAACTAAACAATCGTGACAATTTTAGAAGCAAAATGAAGTATTTTTGTTCAAGATATAGTGCAAAAAAAACGACATAAACGTGAAGAACTTTATTTCATCTGGCTGTTTTTGTCACATTTAACTTTATTTTGTCTTTCAGAAAGCCAAATGTTGTAAAAGCCGGTCACAAACTTGAGGAACAGTCACATGTCAGACCGCGGGAATGAAAGAAAATTAAAGATTTCGCTGACATCCCCAAACATGTCAATCACTTAATCGCAAACAAATCGATGATTGAAACATTTGCCAACTTAATTCAGTAATCGAACAACCGACTTCAAAACATGTCGCGTACTGAGAATGAAGGTTTTAATGCAATGGACAAAGCCGTAAGAAAAGCAAATAAAGATGTCAATAAACTCCATCAGCATGATCACTTTAGGCAAGGCAAGTTTATTTGTAGAGCACTAAACATACACAAAGGCAAATACTTCACAGAACAGGAAAAAAATGCATTAAAATCACAGACAAGACAGAATAGTTTAAGACATAAAAGAGAAGAGTGCAAATAAGATCATTTCCGTCATATGCACAGCCAAACAAAACCGTTTTTAGCTTAGATTTGAACAATGCCAGATTAGAGGCCTGTCTCACATCCTCAACGCAGATTCCCCATGTTTAGTCCTGACTCTGGGCACCAGCAGGAGGCCGGTCCATGTTTAGTCCTGGCTCTGGGCACCAGCAGGAGGCCGGTCCATGTTTAGTCCAGACTCTGGGCACCAGCAGGAGGCCGGTCCCTGAGGTCCTCAGATGTACTTTGGTGCTAGGCCATGGAGAGACTTGTATACAAGCAGAGCTGCTTTGAAGTCTATTCTCTGAGCCACAGGGGGCAGTGCAGAGACCTGAGCACAGGACTAATGTTATTTCCTGGTTCTAGTCAGGGCCGAGCTTTAGCTTCATCTGGTCAAATTCAATAAAAACTGAAACTTTGTAATCCAAACAACTAGTCAATTCATCAAAAGATATAATTACTGGATTAAGCATAAAACAATAGTTCGTTGCAGTTGTTTCTTCTTCATTTGGACGCTTTTAAGCTTAAAAATACAGGTAAAAGACAGTTACAGATGTTTGTACCACGTGCAGACGGCGTGATTTCACTCCGTTTGGACACGTTCTGCGGCGAAACAAATATAAGAATCACACTGCAATTCAGAACATCAAATACAGGTTATCACGTCTAAAATCAGACTGCGAAGGTCATCGCACGCATCTAACAAATCACAGCATTTCTGCGTTTCATTCAACGTGCGATTGTTAAGCCCTCATTTCCAATGCTAATTTTGATCAGTTCCGAAAATAAACCTCCACCTGATCCTTTGATAACCGCAAGAAAAGTGCAGAGGAGTATCGCACGGCATTAGTAAAACGCCTGAGTGATGAAGTGGAGTGCGATTACTCAGTTGACTTCACAACACCACGCAGCAGGTGCAGAGTGCATCGTACAGTACACTCCCACAACAAGCCCCTCGCTCCGGGGGAAGTCTGCTAAATAAAAAAAGAAAAAAGTGCCCGCAACAATCTGACGGGTTTTTTTTTTTTTTTCAAAAGGGACACATTCAAATGGACTTTTCAATGAGCGCAGATCGACTTCAATAGGCTTAAAATCTTAATTTTCCCTGTGAACAATCAGGAAACTTTCCCAGTCGGCGCGGAGGCCAATCAAAGTGTGTGGGAAGCTGCGAGGGATGGGGATTTGACGCGGTTCACAGTCCGCTACACTGCCTTTTCTGTGGCCGCTTTACATTTAAGGCACAACAGCAGCCGCAGCAGCAGCAGCAGCTCAGGCTCAATCCCCTGTCTGTGGGAGAGGAGACAGTGAGGTCTGGGACGGGGGGCGCGACAGGCACTGTAGAAACACTGTGGAGCCAAGGTCTTACACAGGTAGAGCAAGTGTACGGGCAATAATGCCTTAAAGGGCGCATGACAGGTTTTAACGATTCACTCATTTTGACTTTATTTGGTGTACTTATACCTGTTGTACATGTACATTATAGTTTGACACCAATCAAGTAGGTATATGTGGAGAAAACGTTGAAAAATCTGTAGAAAATGTAGACAGGAAGTGACATCACACTAGGGACACTCATTCCAGTCAAAGTATACGCAGAATTTACACAAAAGAAACAACTTTTTGACATTCTAAACTATAATTCCACAATATAAAGTCACTCTCACATATTTGTATTTGTCAAATAAATAAAAAGGTCACATTGTATGAATTTTTGCCCGGTGTCTGATGGGTAATTTCCTACTGTGATGTCATCAATTACAAACAGGAAGTGAAATTATAAACTGAAAAAATTTGCTATTCTAAGATATATAATTTTTTTAAATAATTTTTAACAAAATTCTTAAAATATTTATCTTAACTGCATTTTAGTTCAATGGGTCGTCCAACCTGTAGGGGGCACTTTAAATGACACATATTACGCAGTTTGTTTTGTTACCGGCCTTTAAACATGCTTTTGAGTATCTATTTTAACATCTCTCATCTCTTTTCCAACTTCAAGACACACTTTACGCGCTTTACTAGGCAATGTGGGTGACGCGTCTTGCTTAAGGACACAGCAACATTTCCTCTAGCGCCCCCCTGTGGCACCAGGTGTTCCAGCGCACTCCCATCCAACCACAAACCGGGCCCTGTCCTGCTTAGCGTCCCGAGAGCTGACGTGACCTGGCATTGGCAAGGAAATCTACTGATAAAGTATACAGATATAAATCTCTTTATATCTGTCAGACGTTCCCTCATCAGGGGTTGGTGTTAGCGATCCATCTACTGGCAGCAGAAGGAATTACCATGGGGGGGAAACAACATGAAAATATAAGCATGCAGTGTTAATGAACGTGATTTGACAGCACATTTATGGATTTAAAAGCAGCACAGGAGATCTAAGCGCTCTACGGATGACGTCACCATAATGAGAAATTTGAAACGGAGCGTTTTCTGAGGCACAGCGCGGCGATGACCTCATAAACATTATTGAAAAAAGCAAAACAGCTGCAGCTGTGGACCAGGGACCCTTTTACAGATCTTGAGCCAAGTTTAAGGTCAGGGGTATTTATGAGGGATTAACCTGCTGCGCATGGTTTAGAGTGATGTCGGAAAGTGGAGCACACAAAGGAAACCCAACCCAGACACAGGGAGAACAAGGATTGGATGAAACAGCTGTCAATCAATCAGAACGGTCAAGTCTGGAAAGCAGATTTACCATCGTTATGGACCTGGGGAAGATCCAAATAAAGAATAGTCAGTAATTTCATGTAGTAACTGATCAGTTCTATATTAGTTTTATATACACGCCATGCAGGATTTGCTCCCCTACATAAATAAGCACATTTATGATGATTTTATACCTCTATTTTCAGCGTTATTGTTCATTTTACATTTTACAGCTAAATTGTTTGTTTTCCAACGCTTGATTTATCCCCACACACAAAACTTTGGACCTTTTTAAATCTGATTCATTACCCGGGCCGCACTTTGAAGTAGCTCCCTGGCACAATAACGCAGGCGAAATTTACTGCTTCTGTTTCGACATTGAGTGACATAGCAGCATTTGAAAGAGCGAGCACAATTTATTTGAGTCCCATATTGACCTTTTTAGAGTATTATACCCAACTAAATGCATACTCCTGCTTTTGACAATCCGAGTAGACAAATTATGAATTGTCAGAACGTGATGTATAGTTGAAGGAAAATGGCCGTATTCGGTTCAGAGTGAAATAAAAGCATTGAAGGCTCACTTTTGTGCCGCGCAGTCAGCTAACGTTGGCTTAGAACAAATTACCCTAACATCAGCTCGCTCCATCTATCAAAACTACTAGAGTTGATTCATTTTCTGTCATGCCAGTAATTAATTGTCAAAATATTCCTTCAATTTAGAAAAATAAGGTAGCGCGCCTCAGTCACCTACAGTACATGTCATATTTGAGTACAAGCAAAAATCCCTCGCGTGGCGGTTTTGACAAATAGCGCCGTTTTCGCCAACTCCTCCCTGGCGTCAACGCTCCAATCCATCTCTGTCTCCCGAGTGGGCCCGGCACGTCGAGGTGAAAGCGAACATAAAAACAAGCGAAATAAGTCGCGGGCGCCGGGGTTTTTCCTGGAAGCGGCGAAGTCTCGGGGAAAAAGGGGGGGAAGTTTTTTGACCTTCTAACGTCTCGTCCCGGCGAAAAGGAAGAGGGAGTGAGCGGAAGGGACGGAGGGACGGACGGTCGGCGGAGGTTTGGGGTCGGCGGCTCTCATCAATTAAATGTGCGACAGTGGGTTTTTTTGCGGCGGGCTGATCTGATATGTCAAGGAGATGGGCAGGACCTCATGTTTGTGCTTTTGACAAATCAGCAAATGTTTAATCTCAAGATGTGCCCGCGCTCATAAATAATGCAGAGGCCAGAGCCGATGCAGAGACGGGGATCGTGGGGGGGGGGAGTCGAGACTACAGTAGACCCATTTCAAACGCTGTAGACACTTGTAGCTCGCGCCGTCGTAGCGAAGGGAAGAGGCCCCCTAATCGCTCTCATTATAGACTGATTCTAATGGTTAAATAAACAGTTAAACTGATGAGCGGTTCAACGGCTGTGGCTATGTTCGCACCAAAAATCGGATCACGATCTGATTTCTGGAGTTCAGATGTGAGTAAATTCGATTTCTTTTCTGATCGTTGACACTTTTGTAAGTTTTGACAGGAAGAAACTGCAAACTATGTGGCAAAGACGAAAATTGTTATTTTAAATTCACTGTACTGTGTCCTTTAAAAAATACCAAGTTACTCTAAAAAATACATGAAGTAACTGATAAATGTGTCTTTTATTACATCATTTATTACACACACAAAAATGTAGCTATTGGGTTTATGTGAAAATCTGATTATTCTAGTCTGATTTTTTACTGGCCATGTACATTTTCCCCTGTGTTGTTGTGTCCATGAGCAAGTCCTTCTTTATGAATGTGTAATCCGTGAATGACTGATGTGTGGTGGTTCGAGAGGCACTTGGCGCAGTTTTACCATCTGGCCCCAGGCAGATGTGGCTACAGTAATAACTTCCCATCACAAATATTTGAGGGTCCAACTAACGTGAGATTTATGGGTCCAAAGTGACGTGACACACCCGTTGCTACTGCCATCTTGAGGACGAAAGCTGCATGCTCGCTGTGGGCTGCGCTACCAAAGAGTCTCGAAACAAACGAGTCCTCTTATGAAACATCTACAAAGACCTCGTTTGTCCAGAAATGTGTTACTGAGGTCAGGGTCAGTTACCAGTGGACTTACAGAAATCGCGCCAGGCTGAGCTGCTTATTTCAGGTCGTTAGCAGCTGGGTAATGCTAGTTTAAATATATTCGCGCTAATAAATGTTGGACTATTTGCAGACGGTTTAAACGAGCTCCGGGTGTTATATTTTAGGATCAGGAAGCTTAAGACGTAAACGTCATCGTGACTGTCTAACAGCGGAGAGACAACAGCATGTGCGACGCCTTTGAAACGGAGGCGACAAATGAGTCACGTGACGGAAACCCACGAATAGGCAGCGAAGCGACCCCAAGACATCGATCTGGCAACACCCACATATCCGCGGCGCCTTAAACCAACGCACCGCGGCGAGCACAAGCTATCCATTTCCGATTGGTAGTTATGTACGTTTGTCTAATTTTTCTCAACCTTGTTTAGCCCTGGTAGTTCTCAGAAAGCAAACTTCTATACTCGGTGTGAAGAGTTTAGGAACAACGTTTTCAGGTTCAATTTCCAAGTGGTCATGGCTAAAACATGCACAGCAGGTCAGTACTGGAGCTTGATCCTCCTTCAGGTGAACACATTTCACTTCAGCCAAAGCCTTGAGTGCACACTGTTCCTAAAAATGCTAATTAAATCTCCATCACAAAACGCCATTTATCAAGACCCGCAATTAATGATAAACATCCCGTCTTAAGTGGTTATCCTTGTAATCGCGAAACCCTACTTAACCTGTGCCCCTGCAGATATTTATTCTCCAAATCCGCGCTGTGGCAGTAAACGCACCACGTTTTGGCTCGGTCTTCTCTGCCCTCTTTAAGAACCCATTATATTAGCACTGAGCAATTAATCCATTTGTCCCATTACAACAAGAGCCTCCAAATCGCTATTAGCCCACACTGCGCTGACAGCCCGCGCTATCTCCGACCAGCGGCTCTGCAATGGCCCGTGTCGAGTGTATGTTTGTCACGTAACTCCATATTGATTAGCTGCCAGATTCACTTGAAATAATTAAAAGTATATTCTACATATTTATAAACCCCACTGCCACGGCTGCTACTTAATTTTCCATTAGCAAGATGCAGTCTATTTTAAGTGTGGTGCGAGAGGGGGGGTGGGGAGGAAGGTTTGCGGGGGGTGGGAGGGAGATGAGTAATCGCCGGGATCGGAGACAGAAAGACAATAATATGGGCGATAAAAGTGGTGGGTTTATGGCGCGCCCTGGCAAAGAGATCGCTTATCAGGAGTTGATTTGAAACGGCGATTGAGATAAGTGAATATTCAGTTTGGTTACAAGTTAGAGAACTCGTGGGAAAATTAAGCCTCCTCTTTGAAGAAGACTTTACTTTAGTTCAAGTTTACATGCCAAGTAGTACTAAACTATTGCCTGCTGTCTTTGTAGTGCTAAATGATGGTTTCGTGAGACTGTACTGTGTTATATTGGGTGGGTTGGGCAATAGGAAGGGCATAAAAACAATAAAAAGAAAAGCTGCAGACTATTTTGGATTTTTGTGTATTTGGGGCTTAAAACTCCTGCCACGGACACAAGAAATGGATCTCTTTGGAGCTTATTTTTGGCAGCAATGAAAAAGGCCATCGCAAAACAATGGATGACACAAACTGCACGTAAACTCAAGGACTGGACGGGCATTGTAATGGCCATAAGGAAGATTAATTACATTTAAATAAATCTCATTTGGACTCAATTTGGAACTGGACAAATGTAATGGATTTTGGACTGGGTGGGACCACTATTTTGGGTTTGATGGGTCATGATTTGTTTCTGCGGATGTTCTCTGCTACTTCTGTTCCTTTTGTTTTTGTATGTTGCTCTCTGGTCTTGTTCTGTGTTGTTGGTTTTTTTATGTTAATTATTATTTATTTTTTTTACAATTAAAATATGCATATAAATAAATTGTAATAATAATTAAGAAAAGGAAAAACACCACGTAGTTAACAATCAAGTAGTTACCAATAATGAAGTGACTGGTACAGTTTTTTGAGCTCTGATTTTGAGTGAGGACCGGGAGAAAATAAATATTGAAAGCCGGCTCAATAGCGCCACCTCTAATATTGATTTACATGGCTGCAATGGGAGCTCTGATGTATAAAACATATATAATAATTAAAAACGTAGACAGACCATATCAGGACTTTGTTAACTCAGGAAGTCGACCACATTGGACTTCTCCTCCAACATCTCCGGAGAGAAGAGAAAGCCGCAGACCCTCCACCAGAAAAGTTACATAGTGCATTGGATAAGAGCTTTATTAGGAGGGGCACAGGGCAGTCATACGGCAGCTTTGACTGTGCAGCGGTGACATTTCGGCGAGCGCTGGAAGATAAGGGCGGAACAAGTCCCAGCGGAGCCGAGAATAGAGACTGGAGCAGAGCAGTACATATCCTGCATAGTGCGCTCGCCTCAATGCTTTATCGATATCGGGGGCCGCAAAAATGAGTTCTGCCCGGGCGGAGAGAAGCCCGGAATCGCGTGACCTCTGAATAGATTCCCCGCGTTTAATGTGAAAAATGAGCCATAAAGCAAACATAAAAGTAATAATTTTCCTCCAAGGTCTCACCTCCAATCTGCGCGGAGGCAAAGAGTGCGGAGTCCCGGGAGAGCTGACACATTCAGCGGGGGAGTGCGCGGGGGGACGAGTCGAGAGCAGTGTCCCGGGACAGAGCGGGACCGAGGATGAATCAGGAAGAGCGAGAGGTTTTAATGGCGACTTCAGAAGATGCACAGTAATAAGACCCCAATGTCAAACGCTTTTACTGTTAACTGAGGGTTTTATGTCAGTGGGAAGGTTGGGCAGTGGTGGATGTGACTGGGGAGTTTGCTGCTACTGGCTACTACTAACAACTACTACTGACCTGCCTACTACTTACTACTTACTGCTGCTACTGCTACTACTACAACTACTACTGCTGCTACTGCTACTACTACCAACTACTACTGCTGCTCTACTACTACTACTACTGCTGCTACTGCTACTACTACAACTACTACTGCTGCTACTGCTACTACTACAACTACTACTGCTGCTCACTACTACTACTTGCGCTACTGCTGCTGCTACTACTACTACTACTACTGCTACTGCTACTACTACTGCTACTGCTACTTACTGCTACTACTACTGCTACTACTACTGCTACTGCTACTACTGCTACTACTACTGCTACTGCTACTACTGCTGCTACTGCTACTACTGCTACTACTACTGCTACTACTACCTGTTACTGCTACTGTTACTACTACTGCTACTGCTACTACTACTACTACTACTGCTACTGCTACTACTACGCTACTGCTACTACTGCTACTACTACTGCTACTACTACTGTTACTGCTACTGTTACTACTACTGCAACTACTACTACTGCAACTACTACTGCTACTGCAACTACACTACTACTGCAACTACTGCTGCAACTACTGCTGCTGCTACTGCTGCTACTACTGCAACTACTACTGACAACTACTACTACACTGCAACTACTACTGCAATACTACTACTTTCTACTACTACTACTCTGCTATACTACTACTGCTGCTACTACTACTGCAAGCTACACTACTGCTGCAACTACTACTGCTACTATTACTACTACTACTACTGCAACTACATACTGCTACTGCAACTGCTGCTACTAGCTACTACTACTGCCTGCAACTACTAACTACTACTACTACTACTTACAGCTGCTGCTACTACTACTGCAACTACTACTGCTGCAACTACTACTGCAACTACTACTACTGCTGCAACTACTGCTGCTACTATTACTACTACTGCTACTACTACTGCAATTGCTGCTACTACTACTACTGCAACTACTACTACTACAGCTGCTGCTACTACTACTGCAACTACTACTGCAACTACTACTACTGCTGCAACTACTACTGCTACAATTACTACTACTGCAACTACTACTGCTACTGCTGCTACTACTACTACTGCAACTACTACTAGTACAGCTGCTGCTACTACTACAGCTGCTGCTGCTACTACTACTGCAACTACTACTACTGCAACTGCAACTACTACTACTGCAACTACTACTTCTGCAAGTACTACTACTACTGCTGCTACTACTACTACTGCAACTACTACTGCTACTACTGCAACTACTCCTGCAACTACTACTGCTGCAACTACTACTACTCCTGCAACTACTACTACTGCTGCAAGTACTACTACTGCTGCAAGTACTACTGCAACTACTACTACTGCAACTACTCCTGCAACTACTACTCCTGCAACTACTACTCCTGCAACTACTCCTGCAACTACTCCTGCAACTACTCCTGCAACTACTACTGCAACTACTACTACCGCAACTACTACTACTACTGCAACTACTACTGCAACTACTACCGCTACTACTACCACTGTCAGTACTACTAACTACTATTTATTATTATTACTTACTTATTCAAACACACTCTGGAGCACTGAAGAGTCTTGCCCCGGGACACAACAGCAGTACGGATTTTTGTTGTTGTTTGATGCCGATCTTTTAAATGTTTGTCATTTCCGATACCGATCCGATACCAAGCTCAAATGCGATACTGATCATATTTTTTTCATGTGTTTAGTCTGTTCCTTTAATTAAGAATGTAATGCTGAACTTGGCTCCAGTTTAATTAAATTATTACCAGAATAAAAAGGCCTACTTATAAATAGACTAATTATTTGTTATAATATGATGACATTTGTTTATGTTTTTTTCACTGTAGTATTTCGGCCTGTGTTTGAGGCCTGTAAAAAGATGAGATCTGACCAGGTTATGCATTCTCTCTCTTTTTTTTTTTTTTGAAATAGTTTAGTAAATATTTTGGGCATTCTCAATACTACAACTGAAGGATTAGCATCGTCATTGATCACAGTGGGTTTTGGGTTCATGTCTCCAGGTCCCGGGTTCCACGCCGACGGTAAAAAACTTCAGCCCGTTCTTTTCAACTCTCAGGACGTCAATCCATTCTACAACAAACGCGTGCAGCATTAGCATAAATCAATTATGAAACTTTGCAGAGAAAACAATGTGGGCACACATTTTCTTCCGCATTTTACACAACAAACTCAGGCTTAGAACGAATGACGTTCAATCATTACCTGGGACAAAGGGGGTCAGTGTTGAGGAAACTGGGAAAGAACGATATATTTAAAATGCAGCTTTTTATGCAAATGAGCAGTAAACAAACGGTAAACAGAAGGTCCGGTCTGAGAGGGGTTAAGCCACTGTTACTGTCAACGTAAAGCCACATGCTTTAAGAGACCTTATGTCTTTACCACAGCTTTTAAGCACGCGAAGGTCTGGGCTCGTCTTCGCGCCCAGAAACTACTGCACGTCCTGCATCCGGCAAATCAAGCCAGTGCGAACATGACGCAGCGAACACTGTTGTCATGACACTATTTCTACTGCGCTGGCTTTTGACACGAGAGAGACAGACTGGACATTTGATAGAATTAGGACAGTAAAAACACTTTCTGATACAGAATACTTTTCAAAACAAAATGAAAACAAAACTTTTTATGAAGGATTCAGGCCCATGAGACTCAGGGCCATCGAGACTCAGAGATCGGCAGGGGCACCATCGAGGATCAGGGGCGATCGAACTCAGGGGCCCTCGAGACTCAGGGGCCATCGAGACTCGAGGGGCCCATCGAGACTCAGGGGGCCCATCGAGACTCAGGGGCCCATCGAGACTCAGGGGGCCCATCGAACAAGTTCCAACACTAAAAAAGAACACGACTAGGACTAAAGTTAAAACGATTTTGAGGTCTTGATCGTTGGCAGAATCAGGTCAAATTAATGATAAGACGATCAGATTGTTTCGGAAATTTATGTAAAGTATGAAAATGTTTCAAGATCTAGTTTAAAAAAAAAAAAAATCCCGATGATCACCCATCACAGAGGCAGACAAACACATCATACATGGGTGAAGTGGGTGAAGCATCTTATCCCCCCCACACACACACACACACAGAGTTCTGATATCAAACGTGAGACTTTTGTGTTGCCGAGGTCCTCCTCTCCCTTCCTTATTGATTCAGCAGTCGCAGTAATTGACCCCCAGTGTCTATTATTCATGGTCAGCCTGCAAAGCTCTGACTGGACAGTGGGCACACGGACAAAACTCTCATTCAAACTTTAATTCGGTGTGATGTGAAAGAGCTGAAGTCGCGTGTCGCATTGTGAGGGAAATCCCGTCTCCTGAGGCCGGTCTGCTACGTTGATTAATTGGCTGAGGCCGTCTTAGTCGAGCAAGATTTGTATCGGTCGACTAATTGATATTTTATTGGTATTATAAGGCAGAACGCAGGATGCATATGGAGAATCAGCTGGAGTTTACGCTGTCTTTCGACTAATAAAAGTGCTGTTCATCTTCTTTTTTGTGACAAGGGAATGTACAATGCCATCCTGCCGTTTGTGTCTGTTTGTGGAGTCATTATTCACCCTGAATACAGTCAGGCGAGGGCTGTGGAAGGAATGTGGCTTTAATCAAATCAGGATTCAATCGTTTCAAATTGTCAATTGTCAATGATCAACTTGGGTCTTTTACTTACTTTGCCAAAAAAAAAAAAAAAAAAGCAAATGATGAGGTTTGGAGCAGAGTTTGGACAGAAGGAAAAGTCTGTCTTTGTTTGTGTGTTTATAAGAAAAGTAATAGATCAATACAACATTTTTTTTTTTGAAATTTTGGTCCATTCTTAAAGTGCCCCCTACAGGTCGGACGACTCATTGAACTAAAATCCAATTTAGCTAAAAATAATAAACATTTTATCACAGAATAGCACATTATTTTAGGTTTATAATTTCACACTATCACCACATCACACTAGGAAATTACCACAATTTTTAAAAATAGTTTTATTTGACAAATAAAAGTATATGAGAGCGACTTTGTTGACTTAATGTTTCGAGAGTCAGAAAAAGCTGTTTCTTTGAGTAAATTCTGCATAAACTTTGACTGGAATGAGTGTCCTTAGCGTGATGTCACTTCCTGTCATTTTCGACAGATATTTTTAAGTTTTCTCCACAAATACCTACTCGATTGGTGTAAAACTATATTTACAACAGGTATAAATACACCCAATACAGCCCTTTAAGTCTGACAGATCATGTGAAGCATTCAATTCAGACTTTATTTCAGCCAAGCTTCCCATCACATCCACAAAACCGTGCGACACAATTGCCGATACACCTGGATAGTATTATAAATGTATTCTGAGGTCATTAAGATTTAAGTCCAGCTCCTTAATGTTCTCCTTCATGAGCAAACCTTGCAGGGAAATTGGTTTCGATGGCGGAGCGTGGGCGAGTATCGACCCATCCCAAACCAAGCCTCGGAGCAGATCGTCCATTTCGCTCGCCCCACCTGAACCGGGCAGACACGACAAGACCTTTTTCATTACATTTCCGTAACACTGTTTGCATTTTTAACAAGAGCAATCCCCCCCCAAAACTGGTGCGGGCGCGCGGTTCAGAAAGACTCCGCGGTTTCCTGTAGCGCATCGTCTCAAAAGTCTGAGTCTAAGGGCTTTTGGCGGCCCGTTTCCGGACCTCATTATCCTAAAATCTGCCCCGATACGCTGCGACGTGCGCTCACGATTGATCTCCAAACCACTGATTTTATTTTCTTTTGAGGAAAACATTATGGATGGGTCTAAACAAGGCATAATTGTCCGAACCTGCGCGGCTGCTCCTGACCTGCCAACAATCCCAGACCAAGGTTGGCTGCCTCCCTGGGAAAAATATTGTGCATTAATTTCATTTAGTCTCCCCTCCAACATTCAATGGTAGAAGTTAATTAAATTGCTTGTCCATTGTGTTCATCCACTTACAAAGTTAATGATATTGTGCTGGGGAATTAAAGAGCGTTTTATAAAGCGCGCGGGATGGGAGCTGGCAGGCACTACATTGCCCGGTTGAACTCTGTCATTCGTTGGGCTTCGGGACTTGGTAATTAGCGGTGAAATGGATGCTTCCATCTGCCAATTTCCTGCCACGCTCATCAGTCGTGCCGCCGCTCCCCTAACCTGCCCGGCAGAGGGGTCCACAGCAATAAAACCATCATAGCAATGACATTCACCGCGTAGAGAAAAAGAAAAAAAAGGAAAAGGAAAAGAGCCTATATGTGAGTCAGACTTTAAAAGCTGCTCCGGACCATAGGAACGGCGGAGGCAGGCAGATGGAGGAGTTTGATAACTTTATTTGAAATATAGTCTTAATTAAGAAGAATATCTATCTCAATTAAATTTAATGGTTCATTTCGGCACGGGTCAAATATGCAGAAGAACGGCGATGGAGAGATGATTGATGGCCGTGCGCTGATGGAAATAGAGTGAGGTAAATCTTGTACCAGTGCATTTCAAAAAAGGGACGAGATGCTGCTGCGTAAAAAGGGATTTGAACCGTTTCTGTGGAAATGAAATGCATCGGGAAAAGACAAGATAATCGTTCAGAAGAGACTGATGAATTGTTTTCCATTTTAGTTGTTTGTTTTGTCTCCTTTAAGCTCATCCTTCTCGGGAGTCGTATGAACATAAGATCTAACTACAGTCTGCCTCCTGAACCCTTGTGATTGGATTTCTCCACATGTAATAATGGTAATAATAATGGATCGGGCTTATATTGCACGTGGCTGTCTGCTCTGCACCAATCATGTAGTCGCGCTCAAATGTTCACTTCAAGACAAGGTACGGTAAGGGTCTCGCAAAGTCAAAAGCAACGCTCGAACCCCCAGATCGAACTCTGAACTACAGCGTAAACTTCTAGTCGGATTGTGCTACCGATATCCACATTGCATGATCCAATTTAAAAGGTGCAGTGTGTAACTTTTCAGGTGTACGGTTCCTCCCGCTTGCTTGTCTCCATGGAGATTAGGGCGATATGGTGGGAAAAATCGAATCGTGATCTCATTCCTGCGACGACGGCTATTTTGGTCAAAAAGGTACAATTGGGATTCACCAAGTTTCAGCTTTTTGGTCAAACTAAGACCAACTTTTTCCCATGCACTCCTCCTATTGGTCAGCCTCGGCAATGATCCGGGTGAGTGACAGGTGGATTCAGCCAATTGCAAATAAGTGTGAACTATCAGCAGAAGATGCATTTAGCTACCTCATCAAGGCAAACGTGGCAGGAATGCTTCAGCAGAAATCGGGATCGGGCGCCAAGAAAATTGTGATTTTAAGCTTTAACGTGCTTAAAATGTTCCACAGAGTCAAACTGAACTTATCTATCCTCGTGGAGATATGCAGAAGGTGCAGGTCAAGTTACAAGTCACATCTGTGGAGAGGTGAACTCGCACACTGTAAGAATGCGTGTTTTTGAGCAATTAAAACACACTTAAAAAAAATAAAATAATATAGTAATACTGTGGAATATCCCTGGTGAAATGAATCTCCATGGCCACCAGATGATGTTTGTCTGCCTCCACTGTGGGAGCTGCCACAGGCCTTTTTAATTTGAGCACATATGCAACATTACTGGAGGAATAAGAGGTCAGTGAGACCTTGTGTTATATAAATGTGATCTGGGCGTCCAACCCGAGTGTTTTAACCTAATTAAAGCCCAATGTCAGATGCGTTGTGCGTCTCGTGCTCCGGCGAATCCGTGTTGACTCCACAAAGCTTCGGGGAGCAGCGCGGGGTCAGCCGGGCTCATGATTTACACCGCGCCGCGTTGGAATAATACGGCTGCTTATAATAAAGCCGGGGTCAGCACACTCTATACAATTTAATCAAGACCATTGACTGGACAGGATGTAACGTTCATTCAATGACAAACACCGAGACGCAATTAGAGTTCAAAAGGGAGATTTTACAATGTCTGTCCTGGCTAACAAGGTCAACGCTGGGGGCTAACTCCATCAGACGTCTCCAATTGGGCATGAAAAGACCTCTCTTCTTCTCCGTTCCCCAGCAAGAAACATAATCTTTTGAAAGCAATCTTCAAATAAACCGTTGATCTTAAGAGGCTTGGCATAAACGGCCACTTTCTTTGAATAACTGCGCCGTGGGGACATTGACAAAATCATCGTTCTAAAAGGGGATGTGAGGATGATGAATATTTGCCTTATTAGATTGCAGCCAAAGATGAAAAATCAAAGTCCGAACAATTGAGGTACCCATTAGTAATTAAACTGATATTACCTCCGCTATTTTCCCCCGACCGCGGCGCACTTGCCAGGGACATTATTCAATTGTTTCGGATGCCTGCGAGATAAAATGCCCTTAATATACTTATGCACATTAATGTAAATCATATTTGGCTATGGATATCCAATAATCAGACAGAATTCTTCAACTTGTAATTCGCCCGCGGTAAAAGTATTCCCATTAGGCAGAGAGGGCCATGCAAATGACAGGTCTTTGGTCGCCATCGATTTTTGCCTCCTCGATGCATTTTGGAAAGGCCGCTAATGTTGTCATGGACGGTTCATCAATCTGTGTTATTATCTGATTTAATATCGGGCCTATTCACGTGGGTTCATTTGTGAGGCTTGATTGGATTAAAAGGAGGAGACGTTGTATGGAGAACGGGAGCGATATCGTTTTAACTAATTGTAAAAACGGGCCCGGGGACGGGGTGGACACGAGTTTGGCCGCGACGGGCTTCTCAAAGCGGAGCAGGAAGCGATATTACCGCCGCTATTTTCACTTTTTAACACTTGTTTTCCACAGATTTTTAAGGCAATTTGGCAGAGAAAGTACAGTACAGGCAGTCGACGGTTGAATTTCAGAGATACTTATTCGAGGTCTCATTAGCTGCTCATTCATCACAAGAAGCAACTTGTCCAATTTCAGCTAAAAATTATTTGATTGTATAGGTTATGTTATTAGCGTAAGGCATAGTCTCTTTAAGGGCCATTTGTCATTGTGAATTAGCAAAACAAATACCTTCTAAATGACTGAATGGAGGCCACTGGAGGCGCTAAATGTGAAGTGCAACATGAGGAATGGGATTTCAATGAAGAAACTGGGGATGAAGCACAGAATATCACAAAATATGAAACATCTATTTGTGTTTTGCATTATTTGTTTATTTGATATGAGAGTATGACACTTTGCATTTGTGATGAGAGCGAAATCCCGATTTGTAGGTTTTACTGCACAGTTACTTGCATAAATGTGACTGCACAGTGGCTTTTCCTTTTATCTACAGATGCATACAGAAAAATATACTTTGAGAGGCAAAAATACCATTTTGTTTTTGTTTTAAAGACTCAAAACCATTTGCATTTAGATCTGATGTCACTTAATCATCAAAAAAGTTTTATGATCCACTTCATGTCACTATTATCACTCATTTACGAATGAATTATAATCTGGATAGAACCATTTATGATAAAACATGGGAAAAACAGTGCCGAGCTTGACTAATGCAACCGTTAAGTTGGCGTTTGAAACTTTAGGTGGATGGAATTTTATTTTTATCTTGGCAATTGGTTTGAAAAGAAATATTTGTATGTATTGTGCATTTTTATTTCAGTATTCAGAAGATCTAAAAAGCACCGAAAAGCAAAGTGCTGTGCTTTTAAGACCCTAAACGTTTAAATGGAAAGTTTTAGAAAAAAAGTTAAACCGATAAAGACGCCTATAAAGTGCCACAAACTTGTAACTGTTGATTTCTGGCTGCACCTGTCAGCACCCGTTTGATCTGGTCATTTTTTGTGTCATAAGAAACTTTCAATGTCACATAATAAGCGAACTCCGGTGTAAAGAAGCTGTCAGGGGCTGGAATCTAATCCGTCAGTGCAGGTCGTTCGCCGTGGCCTTGTAATAACAGAGCGGTGCCTTCGCTGTCCAATGAGAAACAGCCGCTGGGGAAAGATCGCTCTGAGCGTCCGAGGTCTCGTCAGCTCCTCTGTCGGAATCAGGATCGCCCGCTTCAGCACTTCATTTGTCATTGTATTCATTTGTGTAATTATTTGCTTTTGGTGTTGTCTTTCTATTGAGCGCCAAACGATTTCCCTTTTGGATCAATAAAGTTAGTCAAAGTCCAGCACGACGCTTCTTCAGTGAGGGACACAAGCTTCATCTATGACATTTGAGGGGATTTAAAGCACTACAAGACGAGATGAGGCTTTGTTAATGCATTTGGGACGCATATGAAAATAACTTAAATGCACTCGATGTCGGGAGCATAAACGCCAGAGCTTCGAGAGTCAGACAAACCGCGAGTTCTATGGATGGGCAAGTGGACTCGGGGTGGTCATCAATTTTTAGTGGATAACATTTGCACGCGAAAGGTGAAAAAAAACAACAACAAAAAAACCTTGCTGTGAACCCGCTGTGGTTCTAAAAGCTCATGTTAATGGGCCTCTGAACATGGTCACAGACTGAGCCGCTGCGGGAGAAGAGGAACCAAGCTTCCCGCGCAGTATTGCACCGTGGCCTGTAGAGGTAACTAAAAACACCGTAACTTCTAGCCAAGGTTCAGCAGCAGAAGTGCGGGCAAAACAGGCTTATTTGGCTAGTATTTCGGACCAATTTAAATATAGTTGTGACACAGGGTCATTTTAGATGTTATTGGTCAATCACTGCTTGCCTTGATTGCCCTGACCGCACGGCACTGGTATTTATGTACAGTAGGAACTTAACTACACAAATCAGTAGTAGATTATAGTAGAAATGGGGGACTACATGGATCATTGAAGGACATTATCTAGATTTTTTAAACATTTAGAGAAGGTTCATGGCCAGTTTGTGTTTGCCGGACCAGCCAAGAACACAAATACGTGCAGTCTGGACACCGGTCCCATCTCCTCGAGTTTAAATGGCCGTGATTGACAGGTGGATTAGCCAATCAAGGACAAGATTGGCCCGTATCAAAACAAAAATGGAAAAAATATCACAGGGACAGAAAAACATCACGTAAATCTGATGAATCAATGAGCAAAGCGCAAATCTCTGTTTATCTGAGGTGAGAGAAGTTTAGATTTAGTTGTAAATGATGATGAAGCTGCATCACTGAAGGAGGTGAAGATCAGAGGCAAAGTTCCAACGAATGCTGGATTATTCCATCGATACTGCTCGTGACGCTCAGATCGAACTCAGTCACTTTTAGTTGTCTATTCAGGGAGATGGACCGAACTGGCTCCAACGTGTTTGCCTCCGTCCATTTGCCGACGCCACTGAACAGGGCTGAACACACCTGGCACCGGAATTGGCAAAAACAGAAGTCCAATTACTCTCATAAACAACCCAAACAAAGGCCGACGCCGAATGCATTCAAGTATCGACTCTCTCAAGCGACGGCGCCGGTCTGGGAAGCGGCCCAAAGCGGAGGTGGTTGGAAGTTTTGAGTCCTCGGAAAATGAAACATAAGCAGCTTTTTCTGTGGGTCTGGTCGGAGCAGAGGCGTTCTCGCTGCACAACGGTGACCACAGGAGCGTGAAGCTAAGACGCCGGTCCGGAGCTGCTTTGTGGCCCGCTTTGTCTTTATGTAAAAACCAATGATGTCTTATGGAAAACTCCCAGAGGCCTGATTTAAATGGTTGGATATCCTCCATGCTAGCTTAGTTATACTCCAGTGCATCGGGCCCGAGAGCGCACGGACGCGGCATGAAAAGCAAATGTAAATGCTCTCTGCCGCTTTTTAGATAACCAGAAATTATGTCATGCCTTTTTTAGTCCCCTTCCCCTTTCTTATTGTATGATTATAATAATAAATCAAAAAACAGGAGAGGACGTTTGTAAGCAGATGTTTCTTTTTTTTTTTTTGAGGGTTCACAATCGCCGCGTCCGGACTCCGCTTGGCCCCCGTGCAGATTTGGGAGGCGCGTGTGGAGGTGCGGTGCCAGCGCCAGAGTGGCAGAGCTGTCCTGTACTTTAAAGACCCCGATAATGTGGGAGGGGGAGAGGATTTGAGAGGCCCAGGTCCGCACTAAGTCTCCTGGGTAAGTCTTTTGAGGAGGCAGATGACCAGGTGGTACTGCATTGTAGTAACCGGAGGGGCAATGGGGATATGCGGCGTACAGTGCATCTGTTGGTCTGCGAATATGAGGCGAGTTAAATGTTTAATGTAGCAGACGGTTGTGGTAGTAACGGCAAGCGGTTTGTAAATAGTTGGGTTTAAAAGGTTCGTGTTTCAGACGGTTTACCTGACGTTCGACCGCTCCCTCGCGGGCGTTTTCAGAGAGTCACGATACTGTACGCTGCCCTCGTGTCAGCGAATTTACACCGGTGTTGGTGCCGTCGTCTATCAGTAGAGGCAAGGACGACAGCGCCATCTGCAGTTCGACTTCTTCGGGACAGTATATCCAGGTGTGCGAGAGTAAAAAGGCCCCCCCTCGTCCCGGTTTACAGTTTCCGTGTTTCAAATGCATCTTTAATCCAGCGACACGTGGATTAATAATGTCTTGAAGCTTCTATACCTGCTTGTGTCCATGAAGATGCCATGGCTTTGCATGGAATGTTCCACTGTACTGCATTAAACGTCTCCATTTCAACAGTTCAACAGTTCAATTGCATGTTCTTTTATTGCAGAATCTTGAAGAACATGCGTCACATTCTTACTGCGAGCGGGTTAGCTTCCTCGCAGATCTTACCTTCAGCTTTGGCAGGTGGTGTCTCCTGCTTGTTTCCATGGAGATAGACAAGCCGTTGTTTGTGGAAAACAACAAAAATCCTGTCTTATTATGTTTGTTTTTTGTATTTTAAAACTGCTAGCTAATCAGTCTTTTCTCAAATGTTGATGCTTCTAAAATTGTTAAAAATGTGAATCTAAAATAAAAAAGATAAATTGCAAAAACGTATAAATACATTATATCAAATTAAAATAGCAATTAGATCGTTTAAGCCTTAGACATGGCACCGTTCTTCTCTCTAGCCAGGTCATCAAATATAACGAGTATAATGCATAATACTGCACAGTACAAGCATTCAAGGCAGTAATACACAGTGCCAAATATCTTTTATCGATAGGTCTCTTTATCAGTTCACCATCGGCACTTAAACATCAGACTTGCAGAACCAGACACAGACGAGTCAGTTCTCTTCTCAGAAACGTCCATTCCGCTCGACTGCTTCTGTTTTGTACGGCCACAGAAATGTAATCAGGCAGTCAAAATGAGGGACTTGGATTTAACTAAAGGAGCATAACATCCAATCGAATTAGAGGCTGCTTTAATGAGTGGGTGATTAGCCGTGGGCCGGTGGACACGGAGGGCTTTGTGGGCTGAGCTCCTGTAGAGACACTGCGGACTTTGTGTTAGATTAGTGTCCACTTGGGGAGCATTACTCGCCAAAATACGGTTATCTTTTTCGCTTCATGCCGTTATAAGACACCACCTGGCTCGGGGCAGGAGGTCAGATACTTTTGAGCGAAGATAAATGGAAGCGAGAGCGCGGATAAGATGCATGTTTGCCAAAGTTGCAATAAAGAGATGGTAGGTCGACACTTGGAATAGAGATGGTTCGATGTGTATTCTTTTGCAGGTGTTACGATTAGGGCAGTAATCAGCATATAAAAGAGAAAACTTTAGACCGTTTAGCTTCTGCAGAGCCGCAAGCGTTCATGCCGCGCTAGAATTGAGTGGTGGCATGATTTCTGTCTCAATGTCAGTTGCAGGGCACAGTCATTTCTTTTACGCTATTCCAAATTTAAATGTAGAATGTTGTAGTAAAAGATCGAGTCGGTGGAAAATGTTTTAAAGAATAACCCCATTCAAAGAGAGTAAAGAAAAATACAGCACAGAACAGACAAAAAATAAATAAAGAAGAAGAAAAGACTAGACAAGACTAGACAAAAGACGGATTTAGGAGTAAAAGTTAAAAAAATAAAAAGGTGAAGGCACACAAGGTCCATGATATGAGTCCCATTTTGTCCAATTTATGTAAAATTACAAAGACGTTTCCTTCAAAGTCTTATTTTGATTGGTTCCTGCATGTTTGAGTACTTCTGTATTGTCCTGCAACGGAGGCGCAAGTGCTCCGAAAGCTCCTGTTTTCACCTACCCCCTATCCCTTTGGTGACGCTCAAATGTTTCATACCATCACTACATTTATTCCAACATTGCTTTTCCAACTATTCCAGAATACAGCTAGACCCTGTCGCCTTTGAAGGAGACCACACGGGTCAACGATCGCCTTGTGCTGTAATTCATGGACTGATAGTACAAGTTTTCCAGCAAGAACTAAAACTGTTCTGGTCTCATCTCATAAATACATATTACATCTTTTCGACGAAACGCAATAATAGTAAAACATTTGATACAATTGACCTTCAACTCAGTTTTCAATCTCGACCAAACCAAAGGCATATATAAGACAAGGGCAACAAAGCAAGAACCGTGCATAGTAAATAAAAGTCTATACAAGCCGGTTCAATCATAGCATCTCCCTTTATGCTGTATGAAAAACACTCAGTATACATCATAAGCTATATCCAGGCCCGCCCTTGCTTGGTTTCATCATTCGGGACCGTCCTGTGAAGTCCAGGAACCTCCCCCTCGTTCGCCGGAGCCGGTCTACCTCTGACCTCCCGAACACGCCGTTCATTCCCCCCCCCCCCCCCCGGCAAAAAAAGAAAAAAAGAAAAATCAATCGTCCCGCGGAGGAAGGGCCGAGTTATTGCACAGCCGCGGGACACACCCTCCGACGGTGAGCGTACGGGTGGGTGTTTATGAGGAATAGTTTTGACGGGAGGTGGTGGAGACGGGACAAAAAGGCGCTGCCCACTTCCTCTGACCCTATTTATGAGACGCTGCGAATAAACTCAAAACGCCGCATTAAATAACAGTGGAAATAAGTAAAGTCCAGTCGTTCTGGCACGGTAAACGGAGGCTCAGGAGTCAGCGCGTCGCATGAAAGTGTACGGAAATCTGGACAAAATATATGGACATTTTGATGACACATGACACAATATAGGCATAATAAAGTCAATAAATCGTGCGTTTGTCTTCTCTATACAGTAGTTCTAATCTCCAACAACAGTGGATCATTATGTTGTATATTGGACATCTTAAATCACAATATTGTAAATACTGTGAATACTTGGATAGTAATTTTGTATTGCCAAAAATGGACGTGCGTGTAATTGTTTCTGGTCTCATGATGGTACCCGCTGTGAGGGATGTCACGATATCAAATATTAGTGTCGCGATTATTAGTTTGAGAGAACCCATCACGACTTAACGATTATTGAGACTGTAACCGAGCAACAGAAACAGTTTTTCATGTTGCTTCATTGCCGTGGTCTAACATGTTACTATTCCTCAAGTTTGTGACCGGCTTTACCAAACTGAACTCTCTGAAAAACACAATAAAGTTAAATGGGACAAAAACAGCCAGATAAAAAAGAAAATCTTAACATTTACGTCTATTTTTGGGCTGAATATTGAGTAAAAAAAATACTTAAATCTGCATCTAAAATGGTCACGATTATAATTTTTTGCTTCTGTACATCATATACAGAAGAGTTATACTTTTTGGCCACCGAACAGCATATATTGTTCTGTTTGTTATGTGGTAACTCTAGCCTAAGTGCTTTAAAAACGATTTGTTCCTAAAACGCGATTCCAACACCCAGTCCACCCACCTGCATCCTTAAAAACAGATCTCGTGGCTATTTTAGGACCCCAACTTGATCACTGAACAACATCTCTCACCCTTTGCTCCTCCAGTGGAAATAATGTCACCTGAATTGAGCATTAACGAGCTTAATTACTTTCAAATTGTCACCTTAATTTACACTGATACGGTATCGATCAGAGGTGCAGAGGTTGAATTAAACAGGCCGGTTCCTCGGGGGTCCGTCCCGTCTCCGCCTGAAGACCAATGGCAGTGTCCCCGTAATGAACTGGCAGCATGCGCACACATGGCTCTGCGGCCCCAGAGGAGACCGAGCCTTATGATTGGGTTTGGAGTTATTCATTCACTGCCATGCACCAATCCTCCCCAGATCTGGCCCCCGCACCAGGGACCAACGCCTGTTTGCCCGGCCCATCCACTGCCTGACCTTTCCCAGACTAAGTATATATAATAATATGAGAGAGGAGTCCTATGGGAGCCCATCAGCCACACGGGGAAGAAGAGCTGTGCACGTTTGGGCCTGTGGAAGATCTAAAGCGATTTTATGTGTTGGAGGTAATTCCCTCTTTGCAAGAATCTCATCTTTCACTTAAAGGACACATATTATGCATCCTTTGTTTTGTTATTGGCCTTTAAACATGCTCGAGGACCTTTGTTTTGGCAGTTCATGTTTTAGAACTTAAAACAAAGTATCTACTGAAAAAGACACATTACTTTTTAGCGTTCACTCATCGGGGAATTACCATAGGGGGAAAAAAACAAAAGCTAGCTTACCTCGACATGCTAATGTAGGCTCACAGTTGTCAGCAGAAAGAGTCTGGTTATGATTTACGGTTAAAGATTTAATCAGAGCACAGGAGAGCTCAACTTTGACATCACAAATCTGTGAAATTTGAAACTGAGTATTTTCTGAGGGAGACAAAAAAAAAAAAAAAAAACCTCATAAAAAAGTGTGAATGAAGCTAAATACAACAGCAGGCGCTAAGAGCTCCATGTGTGTCCTTTAAGTAAGGATAAGAAGTGTTCCAATGCAGTGTTTCCACGGCATCAGCAACAATGTAAGCAGCATCATTGTATTTAAAAGGCTGGTGGAGGGTCCGCCACCTGCTCGTCTCCATGGAGAGGTTGTTGCTTTACGTGGCTTTACCTAAAAACCCTCTTACTGTAAATGAGCTTGCCTCTCCACAGATCTGTTTCACTCTGTTTAATGCCATACACTGGAACATTCCAGGCAAAGCAACAACATCTCCATGGAGACAACGTCACACATATAAGACCTACAATACTGTACAGACAATGGACTAAATGTGACTTAACTGTAATGTCTATGCTGAGACACGGGTTTGTTTCACTTTTTTTTTCTTTTTGCCTTGTATGAATATAAATATTGCGGACTGGAGCCCTGGAGGGACAAGTCCAGATCAATACTCAACACGGAAAGCAAAACGAGACCTGTTTTTCAGCCCTTTTCAGTGTGGCTTCACGGCGCATTTACGCTGAGTAATTAACAAACGCAACACAAAAAGCGAAACACTGGATTTGTTATCGTACGCGTCGCTTTCACGTCTGTGCTTTTCTGGCTTTCACGCAGAACATTTTCATTCCCGGTGATTGATTTCTGCCCTCCTCACCGCGTCTCGGGGGGCATTTGCTCTCCTCGTTTCTCATGATCTCACTCACGGTTTGATCGTATCAGGGACGGAGAAGGAGAAGATCACATTAATCCCGCCCGTTTAAACAGATAAAGCCTCATGTCTCCTTATCCAATCGTGTGCAGTGGAGTAATTACACCAGCAAGCTTTTGACAGGACTTTTGATAAAACCATTTAAACCCCTACACTTGACACGACGGCTATTACATAAGGGGGGGCGACGTTCCTGGAGGGTCCGCCACTTGCTTGTCTTCGCGGAGAGAAATCAGATCAATCAGATTGCGGTGCCATTGTTGCATCTGATGAATTAAAGTCATGGTTCTAAAAATGATGAATTAATGTGAGAATAAATAGCTTTTATGTCTGTGGCGCGACCATTTTGCCTGAAGCTGAAAGTAATGGTTACAAATGGAAAAGGAGCAGTTACGTAAAGAAATATCCCATAAATAATTCAGACCAAGTGAGACAATTGATAACAATGTGCTGCTGACTTAATTTAATAAAAGAAAAAAAGAAAAAAGACAGAACTTAGTTATTATATATTTTTGAATGGTTTGATGCTGATACGTTAGAACCAAGAGCTGCTGATGGCTGCTAATCTCTGCCAATATATATTCTGTATAATAATGCTATATAATAAAAAAAAATAAAAATAAAAATAAATAAATACATAAAATAAAAATAAAATAATTTTTAAAAGTATAATTAAAGAATGTATCATATGTAAAATATATTAATAGAAATTACCTAACCCATAAAGGAGCAGTGTGATCACCGTTTTGGTGCAGTTTTCGTACTTCACAGTTACGCGTTAAAATAAAACTTAAGATTTAAAAAAAAAAAAAAAAAAAAGGGATTAAAGGCCAAAAGTCGACACCATACCGAAAATGTGTAAATATCAGAATTAAAAAAAAGGTTTCATTGCCATTGTCAGTGACAAAAATTCACGAACATAGGAACTCGTTTTCGGCGTTAAGTTGGGCAAACATACGACAATGAATAATAATAATAATAATAATTAATAATAATGGCAAGGTATATCAAAATAAGAGCATGCATGAAGTAAGAATGAATAATAAAAAAGAAAAAATAGAACGTGTTTAACAGATTGGTCAGAAATAGTTTGCAACAAGTGAACAGTGCGTGTGAATGTCGAATAATTGTTATTGAGACAATTGCCCAGGATACATCTAGGTCAAGCTGTACGCGAAAAAAAACTTTAATTTGCACTCACGTATCCTCTAACATTGTCAACGCCAATTCAAATCCAGAGCGCTGCATGTCTTGCAAGTGGCGTGCAACGCTATTTTTCCACCAACAGGGGGCAAATGCTGCTCATGAACCACCTTTCGTATGAACCAAATCACGCATTTGAAAGCTGATCGTTCTTTTTATGTTCATTTCCATATTCTGCCAGTGCCTTTCCCTCGTCTCCAGCCTTTTGACATCGCGACATACCACAGGTTCATTTTGCCTATAGACCCATTAAACGAGCGCTATACCTAATTTAAAAGACCTCCACCGCAGTGACTGAAACCGGCTAATTAAACCAGAGTAGCCGCTGCGTTTGCGTCCGCTAGTCTTTCCCTAACGACCCCCGAAAGGTGCCGTTAAAAGGACATGTTTGTTTTGGCTTGCTCCCTGATTTGATTGCGTCGCCTTTCACCTGAGGCCATATCCACCGGCGACGGCGACGACACAACCTTCCCCTCGCTTCCCCCCGCCGTTTTTTTTTTTTTTTTTCCTTCTTTTTTAAGGCTGGCACTCGGCGTGACAGATACCGAGGAGTCTCCAATACTCGTAATGGACTTGGCAGGACCCCGGCGTTTTGGTCCAAGATCCGCGCGCCCTGTTGTCATCCAATCACCTTATTCTAATGCTATTGCTTTGTTTAGTCAACCGGACGACCGTTTACATCAACCCGCCGCCACGTCCGCCACACTGCGCGGGCACTTAATAGAATTAGCAGGTACTGTGTCGCACATTTTAAACACCATTTTTAAAAACACACATAGATGGAGTGCTCGCTTGTTTAAGTAATGGCAGCGTTGGCCTCTAACTCCAATGATAATAACTTTGCCTACTTCCTAATTCACTTGGGTAAAGCTATTTGTTTATGCGTTGCGCCGCGTACGAATAAGACGGGCAAAGAACGATCAATACGCAATAACCGCGTTCCAGTTTTTTTTTTGAAACATTCGTACGCTGTATCGGTTTCGAGTGTGGACGCGCGACCGACCGACGCATATTCTGCTAATCAATTTATCTGGAGAAAGGCTATCGTTTTCTTTCGTTGAATCAATTTGTTGTTGGAGCTTGAAAGGCCAATTATTCAGGACATTTTGATTGAGTACACTTAAGAGTCAATGGGTTTTACAAAATGTGCCTGTTATTTTGATTAATCACAGTGATTACAGAAAGTCTTGTTTTGGAGTCTTTCTAAAAGGTTTTAACTCGGACTAGATCAAGACTAGACCAGGACTAGCTGAACGGGGGGGGGTTAAAACACTACTACTGTGGGACAAATATGGAGTGAAATAAGTGTAAAAAAAACTAGTGGGAAATGGGATTAAACCATGACTGAAGTAGAAAACCAGGTTTGTTTGCAATAACTTCTATTCTTATTTATACTATACGTCTTGACTCCACCATTAAACCAGGATTAATAGACTAAACCAGAAAAAAAATAGGACTAAATCAAGTCTGTTTGCACTTTATTTAATACAAAAGTCAATAAATCAGAACAAAATCAAGTAAAAACAAAAAACAAAACAAAACAAAAACTCAATGCTTCTACTAATTAATTTTAAACTGGGGTTATGCAATTAATACAATCTTAATCAATACCACGGGGAAACAAACAAAAGCTAGAAGTTGGAATAACATGATTAAAAGCTCCAAAAAGTCAATTGTGCATTGAAAAGAAGCTCTAGATCAATCAAGATGAGAAAAACGTCATATTTTTTACAATTATCATGCGACGCATTGAGGACGAAAGCAGTCAAATTCCCTCATATTCCTGCCATTTGAATGAAGTTTTCCATTTGAGAGTCACAAACGTAATCAAGCTGCGGTACTGGGCCCGTCCCTGCGCATCAACACCCCCTCACCAACACCCCCTCACCAACACCCCCTCACGCACATTTGTGGCATTGTTCCTTCATCTTTCTCTCATTAGGACGTGGACTAAAGCAGCTGCTTCATTACAGGCCTCATAACTTCCTAATCAGATTTGAGGGGGAGCGTTTTTTTTTGGAGTCGGTGTGGCGAGCCCCCCACCCACCACCCGCACGCTCCCGAATGAGCCCCCCACCCACCACCCGCACGCTCCCGACTGAGCACATCCTTCAGCGTTGGGATCGCGCGTGCGCTGCCCCATATTTCAAACTAAAGGCTCTTCGTACGCTCCGGCCGCTCTCGAGTACGCTCCTCCTCGTAGCTCTCCTGTACGTCTCGCTCCGTTCTGTACGCTCCCCACTGCTCTCGTACGCTCCCCCCGCTCTCGTCTCTCTCTCCCCCCCCCTCTCCATTAACAAATTCGCATCAAACACGTTTAATGGTCTTAAGAGAAGCGTTTCATATTGCGATTAGATTAAAAACGATACGCGCCGCATTCCAAACGTCTCAGTCCATGCTGCTCGAGCGTGATGCTTCTTACTTTTCTCAAGCCCCCTGTACTCGAGAACACGGGCAAAAAAAAAAAAAAAAACATAAAATATTTCGCTAACCGTTTAATCTGGAGAGAGAGTGGTTTATTTCTATGAATCCGATGCGTTCTTAGCTCACGTAAAAGCGCATGAATGACAGTTTTTACAACAGGATCTTAATTGAGGACAGTTTTTTCATTCAGTTCTCTTCTAAGCACACGCATTTTTTGTGTCTTCGTAGAGTCCAGATAATTGAATTTAGTTTAGATTTAGTTGATGATTCTTTAAGTATTCATTATTACTTGTCCTACGTATTTGCATATCATCTCAGAAGTGACAAATGAAAATAACTCTGCAGCTGACTCCTTCTGCGATTAATGATGAGGTGGGTTTGCGTTTACACCTCTGATCGTACCCAGTTCCCCTAACCACGTTGCCCCCCCGCCCGCCGCCCTTCCCCGCGCAGGTCTCGATCGTACTTCCGCGCATCCCGTGTAATCTCGCGACTGCCGCGACGAGACAGAAGCGCGCGGGGAAAGTTTTCATCCGCCTCGAGTCTGGCGGATCTGAGCCGCAGCAGTGACAGGCTGCGGCTGCGTCCACCCGAAGGGGGCTTAACAAAAGCAGATTAGACTCTCCCGAGCCAGTGCCGTCACGCGGGGCCTCTCCAATTTCGGAGGAGGGTAACCCAATTGCTCAAATTGGATTTGTAGAAGCAAACCACATTAGGGACATATTAGATGAGAAGTGGCAGCAAGAGAAGGCTTGTGGAGAGGGGGGCGGCACGAACGTTACACAATAAAAATGCACTTAACTATAGAACCAAGGCCGGCAGTAATTGTGTGATTTGATTATTTTGGTGGAGGCTTTTGAACGCCTATTTAGAGCCATTGTAGTGGTTAGAGTAAACTAAACGGGGGACGTAACCTTGTGCGTGTTTGAGTGTCCCGAGCCGAGGTGAAAAGGAAATGAAATGATCACATTGTTGTTGGTTATTATGACGAGCTCACAGTCCATAGAGACGCCCCCCCAGCCCCCAGCCCTCGGACCAGGCCCACCAATTAGAGCCCGCGAGCAAGAAGGGTCCCCGAACCACACGCCGGGCCCTCTCAAAATGCACTTTCATTAGTCAGGTCCTCCTACAACGTCCGGGTCGTCCTCTTCGTCCCTTTGCAGCGGACGATCGATGTTCGACAGTGAAACCGACGGCAGGTCGTGGTTCCACTGACGCCACATCTGTAATCGGCTCTAATACTGTAGCGTCACAGCCAAATCATGGCAAACAGGGTAAGATATTGATAAGAACAATGTCTCGGGGTTTTTTGGGGGGTTTTTTGGAGGATTTTAGTCGAGGTTTGATTATCAGACAAATGTGAAATGTCGGTAAAACGAGTCACACAAGTGCAGAAACATCCCCTCAGCCTTAAACCCGAGCTTACGACATAACTTTTAATTTAGTTTTATATTTAATCAGCTGTTTTTGTTGATTTTTTTCACTAGAAACGATAATACTTTTTGCGTATCTTCAAAACAACATTCCCGATATCATCTACATTTTGATTTCTATGTGATAAAAAGGTGAATTTCCACAGCTCAGTCACGCCAATGTAAAAAAAAAAAAGGGTGATAAACATATCTATTTATCTACTTTTGGTCATGAAAAATTACACAAAATAGATCAGTGGAGCTCGGCCTGTCACGATAATTACTGAATCGACCAACAGTTCAATAAATGAGAGAAAGAGCAATATTCTTTGCACTTTTTTGGTTGTTTTTTGTTGCTGTAAGACTTGAGCCGTCGCGTGTCGAATAAGCAACTTCCACTGCTCATAACTACTCAAGGTAAATCATGTAAAATATGTAATTCAGCACATGTTTCTTCATGATATCGCACATTTAGAAAAGGGTTAACCAGGATTAACACGATTCACGGTTATTGTGTCAGTGGCATGAAGTACTTTCAATATTATCGTTTGTCGCGACCTTTTCTGAAGCAAATAAAGACTCAAAAAGGTGTTATTAATGACAGGTTTAAGTGGGAGAGAGTGGCAAATACAAAAAGATGATTAAATTGACCAGTTATTCCATGTGTTTTTGGATCCTAACCAACATCTGACCTGTTGTTGCTGTTAAAATGAGAAGAATCCTACAAAACAAACACAAAACGCACTTCTATATTCTTTCATTTAAATGTTTTCAGTTAAAATACTTCAAGTTCAACGATATCGGGCAGCAACTCATGAACATTTTGCGAATCAACGGATCTAACAAGAGTCTGAATCATTGTATACGTTGCAAAAGGCTCGCTTTTATGACATTTCTACAAAAGTTGACCCAGATGAACACATCAAATACACAATAATCGACACATTCCCTTGTCATTTTGGTGTCGTTCCCGCTCCGTCTCAGCCACGGCACCGCTTCTCTCAGCACATGGCGTCTTTTCAAGTCCAAATAAGGATTACTCGATCACGAAACAGGTCAAAAGTCACCTCGATGAGCGATTCATCGAACTCGTTTCAGCCTTGAAAGCGATCGGCAATGTGCAAAAGTCGACTTGTAAACATCGATATCCCCCCGGCTGCTCCGGCTGCTCCGGCTGCTCCGGCTGCTCCGGCTGCTCCGCCTGCTCCGCCTGCTCCGGCTGCTCCGCCTGCTCCGGCTGCTCCGCCTGATCCGCCTGATCCGCCTGATCCGCCGCTGACAGTTTGAGGAAACCACTTCGATGTTGCCAAGTATTTAACGTCTTATCTCGACATGTCCCGTAGTGGCGTTTAATATCTGGCCGGCGTTGTACAGCGCACTATTTGTGTCCATCACTGCGCATTCGGCATTTCTTACACAGGTGCGGCATTTATTATATTTTATTTATTAACCTGTATTTGCAGAGGACACCAGTTGTTAGTCTCTTTTATGATGGTTTGAAAAGCGTTTAGCGTTTTGAATAAATGCAGGAAAACGCAAACGCATTTTTCAAAAAGCGTTTTAAATGTCAACAGAAGGAAGTTTGCAAAGTTTTAGAATATTTTGCACTTTTTTTTTAAACTTTTGCTGAATAAAATGGAAAAGCCGTTTTACCCAATTATGTTTTTACAAAAGCAATATCCAGAAATAACCTGTAATTTTCCTGTAAATACCTAATGTAATGTTTGAAAACTTAACCAAAGTGCTCTTCTGCTTCAAACAATTCTTTTCATTTTTAAAAGCCTGGTTAAATAACATGTTTAGAATGGCTTTACAAATGAATATAAGACCAATACATTATCGAATTATTGACGATATCTGATATGTTTATTGTAAAAACGGGAATCAAGTTTTGCCGATTTGCAAAAAGTGACAAACGGATAATAAAACACTGAGAAAAGAGAGAATTGCAAATAAAAATGGAACAAACACGCGCATAAAGTGACAATTCTGCACTTTTGTGGGTAAGATTACAAATACACACATACACACATACAGTATTTGCATTATTTCCCATTTTTTGACTTTTCTTTTTGCATATTTATTACACTGATGTTAGTTTTTTCACATTGGGTTTTGGATTTCCCCCCTAAAAATGGCATTTTCCTGTTCACTTTTTGAGTTAATATCAATACACAAAACAAATCCAAATCAGAATCAGCTCCAGATAACTGTACACGTCCACTTCCCCTCCACGCGAAGCAGCCCTCGTCAGTGTGGCACAATGAATTATTAACTAGGTGCCAATAGTGAAAAGACGGAGCGCTCCCGGTCTGAAAAACAAGCCTTTAACCTGTGGGTATTTAATTAGCGTGCCGGGTGCTAACGTGCATGCTAAAAAGGGGGGGGGGGGGGGGCCAGTATCGCTTGGCATCGCGTTGGTCGGCGTCCAAGATGTCTCCGATCCATCATCTCGGCGTTGCCACGGCTTTTGCGGTGCATTTTGCGGGGGGCAGATGTATTAATTATCAGCTCGTTTGGGACCGCGGGGTTGGGCAAGACAAACGGAGAGTGAGGGGTGTCTGTGGGCGGGGGGGCGGGTAAAGGTGGGAGCTCGCCGCCGTTTTGATCAATGTTGGATGGGTCTGCGGAGGACGATTAGGGTCAATTTGGCACTTGTCTTTAGGAGAAGGGGGACGGAGGGATGGAGGGGCTGACAGCGCTGTGAGAGGGGAGAGATTAAGCACCGACACAATCGCTAATCGACAACAAGTGTTTACAATATTAATGAGGAAGAAGGACAGGCCTGTCAGATCGGAGCAGGTTACCGTTAAATAAAAACGGGATTATCTGCCGATCAATCGCGTGTGACGTTTTTGCCCAAAAGAAAAGAAAGCAAAGAAAAGAAAACAAAGAAACTGTAATAGAAAAGCGTGTTTATTATTTCTTTGTTGCGTGTGTGACGCGAGGGCTTGCATCTCCGCGAACCCGACTCATACTTGGGCCTCCTCGCGCTCGTCTCCATGGTAATATTGTTCGTTTGGCTGTAATCTCTCCTTGGCGGATGGTTTTCCCTTTCTATTGGGATGGAATCATGCAGATGGACGTGCCACCTCCGGAAAGTTACGGACCCTGCTTTTCATCCCCCAAATTCACTCATTTTGGGTCTGGAAATCTGGACACGCGTGTTTTTAAGTTTGCATACATTATAATTGTCTTAATAAATACAAAAAAGTTTTAACATAAACAATACAGGCTATTAATCAGTGCCGTTTAATTAGTTGATGTAATCCCCCTTTGGTCCAGGAGGGGTCCATGGTAGAAATGGGTTCATCCGGACAAAGCTTTGGAAATCAAGGCGTTACAACTTCCATACAAACGCCATTTTCGATCTGATGGAAACGGTTCGAGCAGCTCGCAAACCGTGGTGCAGATTAATGCAAGAAAAAATTGAAATAAACAAAAAAAAAACAATGATATTTCTTCTTCCATTGGCTGTAGAACTAATCACTGACTCTCAATTCCATTAAAACGTGACTCACTGCACGGCCTTATTGATCATGTAATTAGAGGGACAGTTAGCGTCGACTGTATGATTGTACACGAGACAATAAGGTTGATCATTATTGAACAATTGACCGTCCAGAATGGTCATTAATGAATCCCATGCTCCTTTTATGATTGGACTGAGGTTTGTTGGAAGAGCCTCTTGTCCCCCCCCCTTCTTTCGCTGAGTGGGTTTGTGAGAGCTGTGAGGGGCTTTCAATAGACAGAGGATTATGGAAATCAAAGCCCAGAGATTAGCTAATGGGACTATAATGGGGCAGAGACGGCGCGGGTCGACCGGGCCATGCAAATGAAGTGGTCTCTCAACCTGGAAGAAGAGGGCAGAAAGAGAAGAAAAAAAAAATCGATCTCTAAACCAACACACGACGGGCTGGAAAGCATGTCATAAGGACGCGCCGAGCTTTCAGCAAAAACACAAGACTTAAAGAGGAAACCGGAGACTTCGCCAGCCCCTTCTCCACCTCCGCCTCATCCCCCCCTCAACCCACCCACCCATGATGTCAACAGGCTGCATGGGACGTCCCGACACTGACACAGCACTAATGCTCCATCAAATATCTATTCATTCTCCGCCGGGCCCAAAACAAAGGAAACGTCCTTGTAGACGATCAATAGAGCGGGGAGCAGGGCGGCCAAGTATTACGCCAGCATTTAGATACACCCTAAGTAGTTTATTTTTCCCAGAGACGCAACAACCTGACTGATGTTTAAAGGGATGTGATGCCGGTATTAACCTTATCAGGATGGGGAGAGCAAGGTGGGTGTCACAATAGAGCCGGACACGCGACGCTTTTTTAAAGTCAACAAACCGCTCCGGTACTGAAGGCCGGAATACCAATGTTGAGCACACAAACACGCCGACGCCACGTTCCGACGGTCGCCAGGTGGATCATTGAGAGACTGAAGGGTGGTCTGTTCCAGTGTTGTTTTTTGGGGGGGATTTTGTGGCGATTGTCCCATTGTCCAAGGGATTTCCCACCTAAAACCCAGATTTCGAGCGCTCCGGAATTCGATTGATGAATCAAAAAATGTCTGATTCAATTGGATTTTGTCTTACTAAAACCAAATAAAAATGGCTTTTGTTATAATTCCCTGAACATAAAAACTACAGACTTTAATCAGTGCCAATTATGGAACGAGACTGACAGGAACTTGTGAGAAAAAATTGCCAAAAAAAAACCTGTGCACACAAGAGGAAAAGAACCATGAGGAAAAGAACCATGAGGAAAAGAACCATGAGGAAAAGAACCATGAGGAAAAGAAACTGATGACATGATCCCCATTTGGCTTGGACAAGAACTGATGCATTGATCTTCTGGAAAAGCTGCTCCAAACCGCATGCTGACTGAACCGCTATTGTTTTAAGCCTTTATTAAACTGCTTAAAGTGCCTCTGACAAGTTGGAACACTCATTGAACTGAAATGCACTTTTAGTTGAGTTTTATATATTTAAAAATGTGCTGAAAATTATTTGAAAAAATGACCAGAATAGCACATTTTTTTAGGTTTATAATTTCACTTCCTGTTTGTAATTGATGACATCACACTAGGGAAAAAAAACTCATTTTTTGACAAATAAAAATATACGAGAGCAACTTTATTTTGTTGAATTCATGTTTAGACAGTCAAAAAAGTTGTTTATTTGTGTAAATTATGCATAAACTTTGACTGGAATGAGTGTCCCTAGTGTGATGTCACTTCCTGTCATTTTCTACAGATGTTTCCACGTTTTCTCCACAAATACCTGCTCGATTGGTGCAAAACTATAATGTATATGTACAACAGGTACAAATACACCAAATAAAGTCGTACAAACCTGTCATAGGCACTTTAATTTCTGTCCAAGCACCAGAAGTGTTTGAAAGTATCTTCTAAAGCTTGAGCGATGCAGAATAGACGACCTTTTAAGGAAATTTGTTGAAGTAAAAAGAACTCAAGACCACCATAAACAACCAGGAGATTTTGGCGAAAGGCTTTCAATTGAACTTAGTGAGTAAAAAGTACATTTATTTAGCACAAAAATGACACTTAATGTTTCGTATTCTGCCAAGACAGACCTGGATTGGACAAAGTGCCTCTCCCACTACATGAACAAGGCAATAAGACCCCCTAACGCTCGACAGTTCCCGTCATCAAACGCCCCATAAACGTCCCATCTCGAACAGCATGTGTCAAAGAATACGCATTTTGAGCACGTCACAGAACATCTCAGTTCAAAGCGCGGCTGCTCGGGCGCCTCGTTTTAATTCGCTGGATCTCGGGACATCCATTCATCACGACCCGAGCCCGCCCCCCCCGCCCTCCCCCCCCCCACCCTCCCTCCCCGCTCGCTCTCAAGCAGGCGATAAAATTAACCTTGTGGCAATTGTTTTCCCACCCGTTTGATGGCCTTGTGTAAGCTCATCCGTTACGGCGCGGGCGGATGTACACGTCGGACTCGGGCGTGCATAAAATGATGACCGGTGAGGCTGCGGGGGGCCGTTAGCTAAGCACCGGTGAGATAATGTCCCATAATGAAGTCAGACCGGGTCCATCAGAGCCAGGATGCACCGTGACAACAACAACAACAACAACAACAACGACTGACTGCTACAATTTAGGCTTTCAAGACGAATCGCGAGTGAATTGAAATGGTATGAATAAATAAGATATCTGCAGTCGTCATGGTTACGGCAGGGCGATATATATATTGCAATGAAGATCGAATCGCAAAATCGTCCCAGCGACAATATCGCGATCCAGTACTTTTTTCTGTTTGATTCAACTCACTTTTTCTCCTGCTATTGGTCGGCTTTTGTAAGGTTATGAGTGAGTGACAGGTGGACATAACCAATCACAGAGCAGTGCCTTTGCGTACCTCTGAAAAAGGCCATTTTATAAGATACTTCAGTAGATGAATTGTGATCAAATCCAAATAAAAAAAAGTTTTACACCAATCGAGTAGGTAATTGTGGTGAAACACTTTTTTTTAAATCTGTAGAAAATGACAGGAAGTGACATCACACCAGGGACACAAGTTTATGCATAATTTCCACAACTTTTTGGACTCTTTAAACATTAATTCAACTAAATAAATAGAATTGTGACATTAGACATTTTTGCCCACCTTTTGCTTACTCAGTGTGACGTCATCAACTACAAACAGGAAGTACAATTATAAACCGAAGAAATGAGCTATTCTTGGATGAAATTGTTACCATTTTACGCCAAATTAAAATAAAACATATTTATCGTAAATGCCTTTTAGTTCAGTGAGTCGTCCGACCTGTAGGGGGCATGTGAGAGAACATTTCCCCACGTCTCCAAATGCTCTTAATCTGCATAAAAAGTACTGACTCTGAAATGCATGCGATTCTTGTATTTGTATTTAGCAGTTGATATTCAATACTTCACTCAAAGGTTAGCGCTCCTGCATGTTGACAACGTTTTTAACTGAAAGGCTTTCTACCTGCATTTATTTTATTTGTATTCTTTTTTCAGACTTTCCCCTCTGGAGCGCATGGGCGATTCAAAAATGAAACGTATAAATGTATAAATCTCATATATGCATATTACCTTAAACCTGCACGTCAATAACAGTCATTTTAACTCCCTTTAAATATTATAAGGAATTCTGTGATACTCTGAAACCTCAGCGTTTTCTGCATAAAACTGTTAGCTTGTACCGCAAATTTATCTCGCCGTTAAAAGCGTCTGTGGTCAAGGCCACGTGCGACCGCCAGCTCTTCTGAATGCACGCACCACTTCTCTGATAATAAACGACCACCATGTCCGACTCCGGGGGGAGGAAGCAGCAGTCGTTATGAACTGAGTAAAATGATAACGTGACGGGGTTTTCTTTTTTCTTTTTTCCTTTTTCTTTTTACAGTTCAAGCTGCATCTCTAACCTCTTTGCCCCGGGACAGACAGCGCGGCGGGAGGCGGAGGGTTAAGAAAATCCTTCAGAGGGCTGTTTATTTGCTCTCAACACCTCCTCCGCGATCAATATTTTTAATTTGGATCCGAGTTATTATTTTTCACATCACTGCGCCGGGGAGCAGAGTAAAGTGGCTCATATTTTAGCACTAAAAAGATCGATATGACAGGTTCACCTTCGCTGTGGCCTCTTGGGTGGGCCAGATGCGTGCGCGTGTGTGTGTGTGTGTGTGTGTGTGTGTGTGATGGGTGAGTGTTGGGGTGGAGTGGGGTGGGGGTTGTTTAGGAGGAGGAGGAGGAGGAGGAGGAGGAGGAGGGGAAATATCATAACATCCCGTCTCGGATCGCATCATTATCCAGCGGCTATCCTTCGCGACGCACATGCCAAGCCGGGACCGCCATAACCCCTCTGATTTACTCCCTCCGATGGATCCAAACAGTTTATCAGTTTATGAGCTCCTAGGTATTGGACTTTGCAACTATACGAGGGCAAGAGCCACACTTCTCCAGATTTGACTTCTGGCGTAATAAATAAATGCATCAATTTCCCCACCTCTTTACACAAACCATTAATTATATCTACATTTTCCGTCCAAATATTCTCTCCCGCCGGAGGGTCTGGCCCACTCTCGACCGCTCGTAACTCAAACTCCGATGGCAGATTCATTGATTGTCGCTCAACGCATGTCTCGGCGAGGGGGGTAGGTAGGTGGCTGGGTGGGTGGGTGGGTGGGGTGGTAGGTGGTGGGTTAGGCTGGTGTGCGCGCTCGTCGGCGTTAGCCGGCGCGGTCCGGTCGAGCGATGTCTGTTGCGTTTCGCCGCCTTAAAAAAAAAAAAAAAAAAAAAACATGCGCGCGCGGCCGCTGCACTTACATCTCGAGCGTGACTGATGGCGCTGGTGAGTTATGGGCCGGCGATATTACCCGCGTGACATCTACTCCATTCAAGTGGCCCCCGGTCCATATTGAAATAAAGAGCTCGCTTAGATTTAGTTTGCAATATTTTAAGGTGCTTATATACGGCGTCGGCGCTGGTCTTTAAGATGGAGGGATGGAGGGATGGGGGCAGCGTTGCTAGTTAACCCCGGCGTGTAGAACCAAGCCACTCCGCTGACCCCTCTCAGGTCGGCCGCCTCGTAAAAAGCAAGAACCAGGGGGCCGATATGAGGAGCGTTTTTTTTTAGAGTAAAAAGAAAAGGCTGTAAAAGGACGCAGGATTTAAGGGTTAGAGCGTAAACAAGCGGCTGTAGACAAAGAGGACGATAAGTGTTCATAAAAACATCTGGAGCTTATTTGAGCCACTGGGGGCAGCAGTCTGAGCTTGGACCACTCGTTCAACTAAAATGCAGTTAAGATTAATATACTTTAAATTGTTGCTAAGAATTATAGGCATTTTATCCCAGAATACCTCATTTTTGTCGGTTTATAATTGTACTTCCTGTTTGTATTTGGATGACATCACACTAGGAAATTACTCAGCAACCACAAGCCAAACTCACAATAAAACTGTATGAAATCCCTTATTTTGTTGAATTAATGTTTAGAGCGTCACATAACTTGTTTCTTTTGTGTAAACTATGCATAAAGGCATAGTGGGCAGGGTGGGGCAGGGCGGGGAAGCAGCGGGAAGGGCGGGGAAGAGCGGGGAAGGCAGGCGGGGAAGAGCGGGGAGAGGGGAAGCGGGGAAGAGCGGGGAAGGGCAGGCGGGAAGGGCGTGGAAGGGCAGGGCGGGGCAGGGCGTGAAGGGCGGGGAAGGGCGATGAAGGGCAGGGCGGGGCAGGGAAGAGCGGAAGGAAGAGCGGGGAAGGGGAAGAGCGTCGGGGAAGGGCGGGGAAGGGCAGGGCGGGGCGGGGCAGGGCGTGGAAGTGCGATGAAGGGAAGGGCGATGAAGGGCGGGGCGATGAAGGGCGGGGCCAAACAAATCGTCTGTTTGTTTAGACATTTCACATTTTTATGGACAGATTCAGGGCAAAATGCAAGATTTAAAAGGAATGGAATCGAAATCACAATTCAAAAGGTCTCAATCAACAAATCGCACAGGGTTACAGGGTTAACCGTGTCACATTGCGCCCTCAAAACCATGTCTGGAGTTGTATTTAGCCTTGTTCACGCTCGTTTCATGAAATCCTCTCCCATTGAGCCTCAAAAAACACACAGTTTAAAACGTCCCAGATGTGTGAAGTAAAAGGTAGAATTACGGATAAGTTCATACTGTCAAATCACGTTCATTGCACTTGCGCTTGTATTAGCCATGTCTGGGCAAGCTAGCTTCTGTTTAAAACCTCTTGGTAATTCCCTGTGCTGCCAGTAGATGGAGAATTCCGATGAGCTCATAGAAAGTCGTGCGGTTTTACGTACGTACATGATTTTAATTTCTCTCAAGAGCGTGTTTAAAGGCCAAAAACAACACAAATATTACACAAACTTTAATTCCTCTGCAAACAACCAAACATCCTGCCCGTTTGTGTGTAAAAAAGGCAGAATCTGAAGCTTAAACCGCAACAAACACGCATGTGAATTAGAGAGTTTATCATCAGTGTGTGCTGTGCCAGGACAAGACAGTGAGTAAAGTTTTCATTTTCTAAAACTGTATTTGCATAAAGATCGAGACATACAGTCAGTGCAATCAGCAGAAGACAACAAACTAAAGGTTCGTTTTTTGTGTGGTATAATTTGTTGTTAACTTGCAACACACGGAACACACTTTGGATTAAAAGAAATGTGTAATAAGATGTCAAAAAGTTACCAAAAGACACCAAAACTCGTATCGAGACTAATACACAGGGCAAAAGTGGACTTTTCCTGAACCACACGGTTAAAAAGAAGAAAGAACTACTATTTTGTGTTGAAAATTACAGTCTGCCGTGTAAAAAAGGGTCAAAATAAAGAGTTTGAAATGTCAAAACTGCGACAAGTTCTGAACGTCTCCAGCTGCATCGCAGTCAAATCCTTGGACTGATCGGGGCATTTGAGAAACAGAGAGAACACCTCTGCATCGTCACGTTTGAACATCGTTTTCTTAATGCCAATCAAACCGCGAGACGTGTTCTTTTCCCCAGCCCCCTGCAGGCGTCCCGCTGAGCCTCCGTTACGTTCGGCGGAGACGGCGGGCGGCGGGCGTCCTGTCACAGCCGCCGCGGGGCCTGATTTATCCTCCGTCCCGCCACCACAGACGGGGCGACAGGGATGCCTTTAATTTCCCATTAAAATGCCCCCGGACAGGCCCGGCTCAGGACTCGATTAGGACGGCGGCACAGAGGGGTGCGAGGAGAGCCGAGGTAGAGCGGGACCCACGTATAAATATGGATGACCGGAACGAGTGGATTGGGAGTTGAGTTATCAGGGCGGGCCTTCCTAATTGACATTTTACCTGCTGTATACCTTATCGCAGATAGAGGGGGCCGGTGTCAGTCAAAGCTCTGTCCCCCGGGGCACAGCATTCAACAATGGGACACGTGTAGCAGCCGGATTGTGTCGGATCTAACGCACGACGTACGTTTCGAATCACAGGCGCGACACTAACGCCTCTGCGACTGTTTGGAAGACTTTCAGAACACATTTTTAAACAGATTAAAAGGTAGAACATGAACAGACTGACGGAGAACATTACAAATCCAGTGTATTATTGATGAGAATGACATGTTGTTTGATGTTATTTTGCCATTTTGATCGGGTAATGCTGCCGTCTTTGTGAGAAAACCTCTGTTGGCATGTGCTTTCAAGTCCGTCCCAGTAAACTATAATCAAATTAGTCAATTATTTTAGAAGTCAATAGAAGTAATTAGATAGAGAAGGGATTCATTTTTTTTCCACTGGTGGCCTAAATATGAAGAAACACTGCGAAGTAGAGCCGCAACTGACGATTATTTTAGTAGTCGACGAGTCAAACGTTGTACATTTAGACTTTTTAAATAGATTTTCAACCAAATAAAGGTTAAACTATGATGACTGAGATAATATCCAAAATTATTGACATTTTGATGGAATAATGCCGCCATCTCTGTGACAAAACTGTATATGTATGTGTTTTAGTGTGTTTTAGTCTGTACAGTCTTTTAACGATTATGATTATGACAATTATGTTGTTCTCGTTTCTCTCAATGATCATTCGGTTTGTATTATATCATGTTAATAACTTAAACAACACGATTTTAACTTAACATGAAAAAGTTAAAAAAATTAAATTAAAAAAGGGCCAATATTTTTGCTTTTTTTAACAACATGATGATATTATTGCATATTCAAATTCAATAAATTATTAATATCAGGGGATGGTTAACGCTAATGTTTTAAGCATAAAACGCATTGGAATTATGAGTAATTCAAGTTAATCGACACATGCAGTCAATCAATACGTTTACCATTTTCATTAAAAACGTAAAAATATGCAAACAAATACAAAGAAATCAACAAAATACCAATTCTTTGGCGCAGGAAATAGGTTCATAGACAGTAGAATAAGACATTTCTCTGTCATGTTTGTGCTAATTGATTGACATTTGCCCACCCGTCCATCCATCTCGTAGCCGCTGACACAGAATCGCTGTCGCTCCGGGCGCGACGCATGTAAACACCATGTCTGGGTTTCACGTGGTCCCGCCTCTCACGCGCACAGCCACCGAAAAGCACTCACATTATCTGACAATCGACAACAAACTATTAACCGCGCATCGAGGGCCCCCGGCGAGCGATCGAAAGGCTTTTGGCGGGAGGGGGGGGGAACAAACAGGAGTGATGTCACGTTAGCTAAATGGCGAAGAACACCAGAGAGGCTCTTCAAATGCACTGCGGCGCGGGAATCAACGTTATTTGAAAGGCATCGGGCGCGGCAATTGGAAACGAAAACACAACAAAAAGGTTAATCTATAGACAAACTCCATTAAATAAACAGTTGGTAATGTCTGCGCATGAGACAGGCTTATGCGAAATGGCACATAATTATATTTCGCAAAAGGCCAATGTTTGTAATATTTTTTTGAAAAGAGCAAATGTGACCGGGTGATTTATGAGCGCGTGTGTGGCGAGCGCTGGGGTGTGCTGACGGTGAAATGGCGAGCGCGGGAGGAAACGAGAAGCTTTGAGGAAACGGAAAGGAAAGGGATTTTTTATTTTTTTCGTTCCATTGCAAATAAACTTGGAGGTACTTATCAAAAGAGGCGAGCGAAGTGACTTTCAATTTAAAATACAGCAAAAAAAAAAAAAAAAATATTCTGGCTCAACAAACCTGACCCGTTCAGTGTTGTTGTTTTTTTTAGTGTAGTCATTTGTCTCCACTAGAGGCTAAAGAGAGAACTGCTGCAAGAAACAGCTGTACATTTGAAGTCCCAGGGTCAAAAAGATCAAGCAAATATGTTGTAAAAAAAAAAAAAAAGACACAAACATGACATTTTTTAGGACATAGGCTTGGGCAATATTGACAAAAATGTGTGTGTGTTCAGTGTTCAAATATGTATTTAAATGTCTTAGTTGAGGTTTAAGCATTAGATGAATGTGACTGTGAAGACTGTAAACCTAGAAAAGCACTTAAATATCACTTCATATCATTATTAAACAGTTTACAACACGTTATTTTACCTTTTCATTTTTAATCAACTGTTTTCGTAGCATTTTATTCATTAACAACATGCGGTATTCAAATTCTGCATATCTTCAAAACAATATTATCTATATGGCAATAATCTGCCCAGCTCCATTTCGTTGTATATGTATATTTATGTTTCAAAGCACATATAAAAAAAATAAAATAAAAGACATTCAACTCATTCTTAAGCCCATTCTGCCCCCGTGTGGACAACTGCTGCAAATGCACAAAGAATGACCGAGCCGAGCCACGGTTTTGTATTTTGTGTCATAAATACCACCAACACGAGGCACAAATTAACAACAATAATGGGCTTTTAACCTTTATTAGTCGGTGTAATCCCTCAGAGAGCTGCTTTACTGATAATTCAACTGCATCTCTATTTCGAATGCAAATTTCATATCACATTTAGCTGATTAATAGTGAAAATAGTAACAATAAGACAGTCCCGAGACGAAGATCTGCCAACATGAAGAGACTGTTGCGTGGATCTCTTTAGTTCTTTCCCAGTTCTCTGTCCAGGTTTAACTCACAGCTCTAAAACTCGTTGTCCAGACACTGAACCTCACACTTGCTCCTCCTTCTCCTGCAAACGCCAGAGTGCAGGGTGTGTCAAAGTGAAAGTACTCACGGTGAAGTGCTCCGCGGCCCTGTAGTCCTCGTCGAGGTAGACGCGCGTCCGGCCGTACTCCCTCAGGGCCTCACTGGACAGCATCTCTCTGAGGGGCAAAAAGCAGTGTTTCAGCCACATTTATTGAAGTGTATTTCATATTTTACTTTCATTCTACTTGTGCATGTGCATATCTGTATTTCTACATTATTTGACATGTCTTTTAAAATAGATTTTGTTTTAATTCTTTGTGATTATGTTAATATTATGTAATGTGTGAGCTATTGTGCCCAGGTAATTTCCCGTGAGTCCAAACATTGGTTCAAAAAGATTGGGACAATGACAAAGGAAAAAACAATGATAAGACAATATGACAATAGTTTTAATATATATTTTTCTTCTTCTTTTTTTAACTTAACAAGTACTTTCTACTGCTGCAACAACTCATCGGCATAAATCGTGACCAAATCAACATCTATTTAAGTAATTGTTCATTGTTATCTGAGCTATACAGACTCTAAAACACATGCGGAACGATGTTTAATTACAAAAACGCTGGCATCGTTAGGAAAAAATTGCAAAAAAAAAGACTAAATAATTAAATAATAATTAAATAATAATAATTATCATCAGTATTCTCTGTCACAAAGTCCTTCAGTCCTTTAGTTCTTTAGTCTACCTCAAGTCTGATACCTATATCTAGTACTGGCTATAAACTTTGATTGCATTGTCCCTGTCAAATAAATAAAAAATCTAATAAAAAAGTACAGAATGTATACTAATACTAGGGAAATGTGCAATAATGACTAGTTAACTAATCACAAAAACAAATCAACTATTAAAATGAAGCTCTACTTTCAACTTATGTTCAGAAATTAATTATTCTGGTTATTAGAATTTTTATCTAAATAAGTAAAAACAATATCTAAAATGTAACTTGAATAAATAGCAAAAACCATAGTATTCAGTTAAAACATGTTCAAAAAAAAAAAATAACACAAATTTAAATTAAATTTAAAAAAACGTAATTGAAAGATAGCTTTCTGCAGTTCGTCCAATGACCAGAAGAGGGAGTTGTTCTCTCAGTTTCCGAGTCCTGCCTCTGCTCCAGTGGGTGTCGTCTCATCAGTGGCTGCTGCTGTCCGTCACTCAAAAGCGTGATGACGCCCTTCCCCCCCCCCGGGATACTCACTTGACGATGATGTCCGCGTAGCACATGGTGTCCTTGTAGTCCTTCCCTCCCACCTCCTGACAGTGCAAGGCCAGAAACTGTGGCTTGTACGTCTGGACCGTCTGCGAGAGAACACACAACAGGAACATGTAACTTATCATGAAACACGGCGCAGTATCCGTGGATTGAATAATAAAACGCAGGGAAAGTTGTGGTGAAGCGGAGAGCGCGACTTTGGATTTGAACATCTCCAAAACGGCAGCTATTGTGAGATGTTCCTGGTTTTCAGTGGTCGATATCCAACAGAGGGGCTTTAGTCCTAGTTTAGTCCAGGGGTAGACCCTTTTTATTCCGTCAAATCCAACTTTATTTGTATAGCTCATTTCTAAATTCCTTGTTTAGTGTAGCAGAAGCGCTCTGGTCCAAGGGGCTTTAAGACTTAGATTTTAGATTGAGATTTATAAGAGATTGACTTGATAATTATGTGAACGTAAACCATAAATGTTAATCCTGAATCGATCAAACGTCAGAAAAAGGATGGTCAAACATTCCTATGAAAGTTAGCATTATAAATATACAAAAACGTCCTGGTTTCGTCCTGGCTTCGTCGTCCTGGTTTCGTCCTGGCTTCGTCGTCCTGGTTTCGTCCTGGCTTCGTCGTCCTGGTTTAGTCCTGGCTTCGTCGTCCTGGTTTAGTCCTGGCTTCGTCGTCCTGTTTCGTCCTGGCTTCTGTCTCCTTTCGTCGTTCGTCTCCTGAGCATGGTCGTCGTCCTGGTTTCTCCTGGCTTCGTCGTCCTGGTTTCGTCCTGGCTCCGTCTCCGTGCTCGTCGTCCCGGTTGACAGGTCACAGGAGACAGCAAAAGAGTTGTGTGATTTAAGTCTCGGAATTACACTGGACTTTTTTGAGTGTGCATTACTTCAGTTACTATGACTTCCTGTACTTCCAAAACCCCAACCCTCCGTCTGAATACTGTATAAAGTACTTTACATTTTGGACTGCATATGCCAATTGGGTGTCAGCAAGATACTGGAAACTAGTATCAAAACTTAAATCTCAGTTGAACAAGTATGATACTGAAAAATCCAAACATTTTTAGAATAGTCTTGCCTAACAGAAGATCATGTCAGAAAAATAACCTTCAGTTGTCTAAAAAATTAAGTTCATCATCATCATCATCATAGTAATCGAAATTGGGTTGAAATGTTTGTATCGTGGACAACATGAGCGGCCACAGACAAAGGACACAGAGACACAGAAGACACAGAGGACCAGAGGGCACAGAGGACAGAGAGCGGCACAGAGACACAAGGGCACAGAGGACACAGATGACAAGGGGCACAGAGGACACAGAGGACACAGATGACACAGAGGGCACAGGGAGACACAGAGGCACAGAGGACAGAGATGGCCACAGAGGACAGAGAGGGCACAGAGGACAGAGAGGCACAGATGACACAGATGCACAGAGACAGAGATGGCACAGAGGACAGAGATGGCACAGAGGACAGAGAGGCCAAGAGATGGGGCACAGATGACACAGAGGCACAGAGGAAGAAGGGCAACAGAGGACAGAGATGGCACAGAGACAGAGAGGCACAGAGGACACAGATGACACAGAGGCACAGAGGATACAGCAGAAACAGGAGGACAGAGAGAGACACAAAGGACAGAGAAGCACAGAGGACAGAGAGGATACAGAGGACACAAGACACAGAGCCACCAGAAGGATGCACAAGACGACAACTGGCACAGAGATGGCACAGAGACAGAGATTGGCACAAGGAAAGGACACAGAGGACACACGAGACACAGGAAGAGCACAAGGACACCGAGGACACAGAGGGCACAGAGGGCCACAGAGGCACAGAGGGCGACAAGGAGACAGAGGAACCAGAGGACAGAGAGGCACAGATGACACAGAGGACAGAGGCACAGAGACAGAAGGCACAGAGGGACACAAAGGACACGGGGCACAAAGGAACAGAGGGGCCACAAGGACACGAGGGCACAGAGGATACAGAGAGCAGCTATCTACGTCTGATGCTACGTCTGATTGGGCTATGACGTCTGATGCTACGTCGATGCTGCGGCTGATGTGCAGGAGCATTAACAGAGACCAACATCAGGTCCATCCTCAGAAGGTGAGTAACGCACCGTGTGACAGCGCACAACTGCACCAACAGCCCACAACTGCACCCAAAGCTCCACAACTGCACCAGCACTCCACAACTGCAACCCAGCAGCTCCAACAAGCTCACCAGCAGCTCCACAACTGCACCAGCAAGCTTCCACACTGCACCAAACAGCCGCCACAACTTGCACCAACAGCTCCACAACTCACCAAACAGGCCACAAACTGCACCAACTGCGCCACAACTGCACACAAACAAACTCCACAACTGCACCAACAGCCACACACTTGCACCAACAGCTCCACAACTGCACCAACAGCCGCCACAACTGCACCAGCAGTCCACAACGCACCAGCAGCTCCACAACCTGCACCAGCAGCTCCACAACTGCACAGCAGCCATCCAAACTGCACCAGCAGCTCCAAACTGCACCAGCGAGCTCCACAACGCCACCGCAGCTCCACAACTGCACCAACAGCCAAACTCCACAGCCCACAATGCACCAACAGTCTACAAGGGCCACAACTGCACCAACAGCTCCACAACTGCACCAGCACGTCCACAACTCACCAGCAGCTCACAACACTGCACCAGCAGTCCAACAACTGCCACCAGCAGCTCCACAACTGCACCAGCAGCCCACAACGCCAACAGCGCTCCACAACTGCACCAGCAGCTCACAACTGCAACCAGCAGCTCCACAACGCACCGCAGCTACCACACAGCTCACTGCACCAGCAGCTCCACAACTGCACCAGCAGCTCAACCACCAGAGCTTGCACGTCTCATTGGCAAAAAACAACATCTACGAGTTCTGCCAGTTAAAGCTTTTGCAATTTTGGATGTTTTCATTTGGGTCACGTTGATTGTCAATTAAATTTAACAGCGTTGCACGTGTGGAAAGTCTTGTACAATCAATCTGTGCTGCCCCAAAAACAACCGTATAAACCCATCGCTCGGATAGGCGTTTAGAAAGAAAAATGTGAGGTTTGTATACACTTCAGTTTTTATTTCTGATTGATCTTTTTTCCCTAAAAAAAATAAAAGGTTTATATCGACTTCATAAACAAGACAAACAGACGCGCCGGAAAAAAACAACTTTGCCCATGTTTTTTTAAACGCTGCGGAAGATGTACCGAGAAGCCTCTACTAAAAATAAATAAAAATATTTTTTTTAAAAAAGGAACATCTTGACAATTAAAAAAACTCACTTTATTCTATAAATACAAAATATATAGTATATTTTGTTATACATTTTTTTTTTATTTTTTTATTTCATAATTTTTTACAGATTGACCTGTGCTTGTTTTGTTCTTTGAGTGTTGGTAAAATGTGCTATATAAAAAAAGTTGAACTGGATTGGATTGGATTAGACATGACCCGATCAAATGTCAGGCCGTAGTGTGGAATATCCTCATGCTTGTTCTGGCGTAAACACAGGTCCATTCTCATAAAAGCGCTGGTGTCTGAACTCTGTGGAGGAAACGGTGAAACACTGACGCGGTGTTTGAACGGTTAATGGAGCACGACGTGACATGTTTACTTTAGCCGCTTCATCAACCGTTTTTGAAATATAACACAGATAACTTATTAATTTTTTTTTTATGCTTCATTTAGGATTAGAATTATGAGTTTTTTCAACGATAATAGTCTAAACATTGACAAGCGCTGCTACAACGAAGAAATCAAAGGGAAATGTGATTTTAATGAAGCTTTGTTGTTTCTGTTTGTTTCGTTCAAAAGATGTTCAATCCAGGACAAACAAAATCTAGTCTTAAACACCAGCCTTGCATTTGATCCCTTAGCACGTCTCATTAAATTCTATGGATGAATTAATGTATGCTCAATAAATTCAAGACAAATGTTTCTCTCTTTTTAGTGTTTGTGGAGAATGGCATGGAAACAACTTTATTCTCTGAAAAGCGAAGATTTGCATAGCATCATTAATAAGAAAATAAAAAATTGACAAATACTAAAACTATTTCAAAACTAGATACTAACAGAACAATACAGATACGGAACATAAAGCAATAGGACCATAGGTCCATTCCTTGATGGTTTTAGCGTGTCTTAATTAGAGCTGTAACATATATTACAATTTGACCACATCCGACTGCCATTGTTTGTTTAAGTTACATAAATTTCTTCTGCAAAAACGAAAATATCCTGCCTCATTAATGTGTAAAAGCCCGTAGTTTAGACTCAACATATATATATATATATATATATATATATATATATATATATATATATATATATATATATATATATATATATATATATATATATATATATATATATATATATATATATATATATAAATTCATGGTTACACAATTGGTATTGAGGTTGAAGACTTTGTCTTAATGAAATCTAATTTGAAATGTTAGTATCATTGCCAAGTCCGCTTTCTCATGGCGGCTTTGGGCTTCTATTTTTGGAAAGTCGCTTGCAAATTTTGAAAGTCATGGGTTGCATTTTTTCATTAACTTTAGCTTGCTCCCAAGAGGCGTTTTCTTGTCATAAAAAGAGGTAATTTATAGCCTTTTCGCAGTTCAGTTTCCCATGAATTGACCTTAAAATGACTGAAATACAGGCCGTTATTTATATAAAATATATTCAAAAAGAAAGAAATTGTGTTATTAATGATGAAGAACGGGACATCCCACAGGAGGGATCCCCCAACACATCCCCCAAATGTATCACACTATATTTTATGCCATATCAAAGTGCACATCAATCATAACAAAACACTTGTGGCTCGTCACTATGTTTTGTCCTATTATTCATAAACACCAATACTCCATTCACTTTAAAACAATGTATCTCCGATGTGTAACTCCAACAACGGAAATGATTGATGGATACCGATGGAATGCTCTTTAAGGCTGCAGACGACATGAATAATTTCGAATAATTAATACGTTTCATTTTCAAACAACTAAAATAGAATTGTCCTTCGCTATAAGTGAAAACAACAGTGATATTGAAGAGAACATCATGGATAAGGAGCTCTTTTCGGCACAAAAGGGTGATCATTTTTGTTAGCGATTCTCACGATCACAGAACGATTATTGTCTTCCCTTATTATAGCCTCATTCCTGAAAATTTGGCAAACCCTGCTTCTCGGCCCTTTTAATGTCTTGCTCCCGTCTGACCTGCTCCACGTGACATCACTCTGGCTCGCGGTCCGACTTCCTGTAGTGTTTGTCTGTCAGAGGTGTCTGCATTGACTGACCCTTAATGTAAAATCAATGCGCAGCGGTGATTTAGCGCCCTCCCGGCCTCAGCCTACACGCGCCGACGCCTTGTACATCACTGTCACTCAGCCGCGGGACAGCAGGGGTGAAGGGGGGAGGGGTCCTTTATCTCGCCAATGCATTATAGCCCGCGCCAGAATCAAATAAAAGTAATGTATGGCAATAACGGTATGGATTTTTCATCGACCTCTGCCTCGTCGTTTAGCGGAGCGACCTCAGCGCGGGGCCGACTGCAGCGCAAACTTAAAAGATTAGTGGACCCGTCACTTCCCGACGGAGAGGTCAGGCAGACGCGGAAGGAGTTTGGTGACAACGGTAAAACAGATGTAAAAGGTGAGATGGGCAAAGGAAGCCCGATTACGCGTGGCGAACCTGGAACGTCTAATCACGCAAATGACCTTTTCAAGATGGCAGGAGATTGGACGTTGGTGAAGGTTTATAACAATGTACGCATGCTGGAAATGACATATAAATAAAGTACAACTGGTCAAATTCAATCAAAAAAACTTTGATTATTTTTGCCTATTTATTGATAATTATCTTCTCTAATTCAACTCAAATAATCACAGCTTTTAGGGCAAAATTGGGCGTCGCATCCAAAAGAGAAGTTGTTTTAACGCAATTTACTGTATTTGGGGCTGAGATGAAGTTAAGAGGTTGTGGAACGCACCGAATAAATCACCAATCAGATCTCCACGGGGCAATATGACACTCCAACCACTGTTTTTTTAAATGATAGCAAAACTCTTGCCTTGAACGTCCATGTGATTTGTGGAAAATGAAAATGATTTTCGTCCTTTTTTCAGAGCCCTAAATCGATGGGACACTTAGAACCTAGAAATTTAACTAAAATGTCATGAATTGAATTAGATATTATGGTCTATGGTCTTAATATTCCATTCGCTTAGGGGCTATTTTTCCTAAAACGGCTAAAACAATGAGCCCGATTTCAAACTCAAGCTGTTCCTGAACTCTCTGGAGCCTTTGTGAAGCCGAGACTCTGCACTTTTGGACTCTGACGTCTGTTTTTACTCTAATCATGTAGAAACAAGCTCTGCACAGAGGAAATCAGCTTTTAAATCCCGCCTAGATTTTCTTTGTCAAATATATGAATGAGTGAAGCTGGTGTCTGGGGGGATCGGCTGATGGACACCAAAATGAGCATTTATTGGGTTTTGACAATTCTCTTTTAAAAGCTGAAGATAAATTCACCAAAATAAGTCTTAGGAACTTGTAATAAGCAAATAAAATAAAAGTCCTATTCATTTTTTATCTTATTTTAGGGTAATTTTTTACATGTGTTTGGAGTACAAACTGACCCTGATGCGTCCCAGAATGATTGATTTGATTGAAGATAAGAGAGTTACAGCTTTATTTGCATGTACCGCAGATCAAGCAGCTTGAGAGTTCCCTTTTATCAGATGGTGGACAAAATGGAATAAATATATTAAAATTCCACGCATGGGCCTAAGCATAAGGGGTTTAATGTAATCTTCTGTTGTTTAAGCATTAATAACCAAAGAGTCAACACACACCAGCAGTCGTACGCGAATGTATTTATCTTTCCAGGTTGTGGACAAACAGTGATCCGGAGGTACTTTCATTACCCGTCTCTTTACCTGACCTCGGCTCCTCTCACACGGCCTCGTGCAGCCCAGAGTCTGCGGGACGCTGTTTGTGCTGATGGAATATTGACAGGCCAAACAGATCTTCTATGAAAATACACTTTTATGGAGGGCGGCGACAGAAGTGCCCCGTCTCCCATGACAACAGCTGCTGAGGAAAGACACCGGCACTGAACTGTGCGAGACGACTCACAACAACACACACGTCCAGAGGGCTGCCGTACATTTGACCCATCCTTCAATGCCGCTGGGGTCAAGTGTCAGGAGCAGAGAGCTGCTGCTGTACATTTGACCCATCCTTCGATGTCGCTGAGGTCAAGTGTCAGGAGCAGAGAGCTGCTGCCGTACATTTGACCCATCCTTCGATGTCGCTGAGGTCAAGTGTCAGGAGCAGAGAGCTGCTGCTGTATTTGACCCATCCTTCGATGCCGCTGGGGTCAAGTGTCAGGAGCAGAGAGCTGCTGCCGTACATTTGACCCATCCTTCAATCTGACCCATCCTTCAATGCCGCTGGGGTCAAGGGTGCAGGAGCAGAAAGCTCGTGCTGTATTTGACCCATCCTTCGATGCCGCTGGGGTCAAGTTCAGGAGCAGAGAGCTGCTGCTGTACATTTACCCATCCTTCGATGTCGCTGAGGTCAAGTGTCAGGGCAGAGTAGCTGCTGCCGTACATTTGACCCATTCCTTCGATGCCTGCTGGGGACAAGTGTCAGGAGCAGAGAGCTCTGCCGTACATTTGACCATCCTTCAATGCCGCTGGTCAATGTCAGGAGCAGAGAGCTGCTGCTGTATTTGACACCATCCCTCGATGCCGCTGGGTCAAGTGGCAGGAGCAAGAGCTGCTGCCGTACATTTGACCCCATCCTTCAATGCGCTGGGGTCAAGTGTCAGGAGCAGAGAGCTGCTGCTGTATTTGACCCATCCTTCGATGCCGCTGGGGTCAAGTGTCAGGAGCAGAGAGCTGCTGCGTACATTTGACCCATCCTTCGTGCCGCTGGGTCAAGTGTCCAGGAGCAGAGAGCTGCTGCTGTAGCATTTGACCCATCCTTCAGATGTCGCTGAGTCAGTGTCAGGAGCAGAGAGCTGCTGCCGTACATTTGACCCATCCTTCGATGTCGCTTGAGGTCAAGTGTCAGGAGCAGAGAGCTGCGTGCCGACATTTGACCCATCCCTTTCAATGCCGCTTGGGGTCACAGTGTCACGAGCAGAGAGCTGCTGCTGTATGTTTGACCCATCCTTCGATGCCGCTGGGGTCAAGTGTCAGGAGCAGAGAGCTGCTGCGCTGTACATTTGACCCATTCCTTCATGTCGCTGAGGTCAAGTGTCAGGAGCAGAGAGCTGCTGCCGTATATTGACCCATCCCGATGTCGCTGAGGTCAAGTGGTCAGGAGCAGACAGCTCTTGCTGCTGTATGTTGACCATTCTTCGATGCCGCTGGGTCAAGTGTCAGGAGCAGAGAGCTGCTGCCGTACATTGACCCATCCTTCAATGCTGCTGTCAAGTCGGAAGCAGAGAGCTGCTGCGTATTTGACGCCATTCCTTCCGATTGCCTGCGGGGTCAAGTGAGCAGGAGCAGAGAGCTGCTGCCGTTACATGTTGACCCATCCTCAATGCCGCTGGGTCAGTGTCAGGAGCAGAGAGCTGCTGCCGTAACTTTGACCCATCCTCAATGCCGCCGGGTCAAAGTATCAGGAGCAAGAGAGTTGCTGGTGTATTTGACCCATCTTCGATGCGCTGGGGTCAAGTGCAGGAGCAGAGAGCTGCTGCCGTACATTTGACCCATCCTTCAATGCCGCTGGGGTCAAGTGTCAGGAGCAGAGAGCTGCTGCTGTATTTGACCCATCCTTCGATGCCGCTGGGGTCAAGTGTCAGGAGCAGAGAGCTGCTGCCGTACATTTGACCCATCCTTCGATGTCGCTGGGGTCAAGTGTCAAGAACAGAGAGCTGCTGCCGTAATACGCTCTGGGACTCATCTCCAGATCTTGAGGTCAGGTCAGGACGACTGCAGCTGGAGCAAAGGCACAGAAAGGCCCAGTCTGGACCGGTCTGGACCGGTCTGGCCCGGTCTGGCCCGGTCTGGCCCGGTCTGGCCCGGTCTGGCCCGGTCTGGCCCTGGAGTCCAACACGTGAAATGAACTCGTTCTGGTTTTCACATTTAAGAGCTCCTTTAACTCCAAATTATTGCTCTAAAGTCTGAACTAAGCTTTTTACAACAGGGTGTAGCCCTCATGATTTAAAAGCACCCGTGCCAATCATTGATCAATGATCGATTGCATCTCACTTTGATTGATTGAAATTATAAATATTTAATACAAACTTTGACTTTGTTGCTGCACTCGGTAGACCATAATTCTTTGCCAACATAAGGAAATTGTTGTTAATAATAAAGTTCCTATTTATCCTACATCTTACTCAGAGTAGATAAGTATCCGAGTTCTCAGACTTGCTCCGCGGGTTGAGAAGGACTCTGAGATGAGAGTCAAAACGTCTACAACAGTTTAAAGACTCACCCGCCATGTGCCACTTGTCCAACACACGTACGCCACCTACGTTCTGCGAAGCCTGTGCCATAAAAATGCCAACTACAACAATACTAATTATGATAACTGTTGATGACCACTGATTCATTAAAGGTCACGGAGATAAGAAGCCCACCCTTTGCACTATAATAATGGTCTATTTTTCACAGGAAAGGCAGTCGTCGCTCCACTTTCTTCTCTTGATGCGTCTCAGTTTGACCTCATTTCCTGCCAAAAGCTTCACAAAGTGTTATTTTGGCTCGTGGATAAAAACAGCTGAAAGTCATCTGACCCACTGAAGTCTACGCGAGGCTCCTCCCGCTGAACTCCCCCGATCCAAACGCTGGCCAATCAGAGCGTCCCGAGACCCATCGTTTTTCAGAGCCGGAAAAATCATCAGAACCAGATCTCCGAAGGCCAGTTTGTGCCATCCGAAGTGTTCCGAAAAGGTCTAATTTTGCATTTAATTCGTTGCTTAAAAATGTCATGCAAAAACATTCATATTTTTTCTCTCACTGCAAATATAAAAACATAATTTGACTGACTAACAAACTTCACTTCCATCAGCCATTTCCTTCAGCTTGGTTTACATTGCAAGTGAGTATCAGCGCCATCTGCAGGGACTTTATTTTTTTTTTTTAAACATACAACTCAGGACAAGGAACGTCACGATATGAAATGTGAGTGTTACGATGATTGTGAGAAAAAAACACGATTTAACGATTATTCACGATTATTGAGACTGTGTAATCTTTTCATTTCCTTTCATTTCCATCGTCAGAAATATTACTATTCCTCAAGTTTGTGAGCGGCTTTACGGAACTGAACTTCCTGAAAGACTAAATACAGTTAAATGTGGCAAAAACAGCCAGATAAAAACAAGTTATTTACATTTAGGTGTATTTTTTGGACGCTAGATTGAACCAAAAATACTTAAATTTGCTTAAAAAATTGTCAAAATTATTATTATTATTTTGGTTCTTATGATTATATCGTGACCTGACGTGGCACCCCGACTCGGGGCAGTGTGGCCTTTAGTCTTTTTCCAAACACATACATTCTTATACGTTATATATATATAAGTCCAAATCACTTAAAGAGCCTGAATAAAACTGTGTAAAAGACCTATAGAACGACACTTGAATGTACTGTACGTCTGCGCTGAGGACCAATCAGAGCTCTGTCGTTGAGCGGAAACGTTTCCAATGCAAATGCTCCGTGGCGATGCCTGACGACGTGTGAAAACATGTAAAGCAGAGTTTAAGTTCGTGTCCAGGTCCGCGCTACAGCTGGAGCTCGATCGCTTCCTGATTTAAGCCATTGTTATGAACCCTATCGTCACGTTTCACCTTTAGATTGATTTGTACTAAACAGAAGGGCGAGAACGCAACATTAAGACGCAATTATTTAAAAACATCTTTTTTCCGACGCTTTAGTCTTAGTATTTCATGTTTTACGGCTTTAAATGTTGTAAATTAAATTGTAAATGACACAAAACAAGGTGTTAGAGAGCTGAATGCAAGAATGAGTCTGGTCTATTGACTTTAAAAACAATCTTTTAAAACATTCCGAGTATTTAGCTTCATTCATTTGTTTCATTTATCCTGTTTACAAGGTCCTCTTAGGCTGAATTTCAAGTACGTCAGTCCTCCTCAGATGTTGAAATGTGCACATGTGTTTTGACCCCTCAGATGAAGGCTGCGTTCGCCTGAAAACAAGACCTCCCAGAGACCTTCACCATCTGAGGAGAACTGAAGTAATTGAAATTCAGCCTAAGAGGACCTTGTAAACAGGATAAATGAAGCAAATGAATGAAGCGAAACACTCTGAATGTTTTAAAAGATCGTTTTTAAAGTCCGTAGACCAGACTCATTCTTTCATTCAGCTCTCTAACACCTTGTTTTGTGTCATTTACAATTCAATTTACAACATTTAAAGCCGTAAAACATGAAATACTAAGACTAAAGCGTCCGGAAAAAAAGATTAGAAAAGATCTCAACATAAATAATAAATAACATGGGTGAGAGCTCAAAGTAAATTTAGCGTAATGTGTGTCTTTTAACTCCAATGACATCTGATTTCAGAACATGGGCATCGTCTCCTCCATTATCCCCTCGTCTCGGCCCGCCACTCGGTTCTTTTCAGTTCGTTTCCCTTCGAAACGTCCTCCATCAGATTTTCCGTCCGAGCGTATTCTCTCCCCAACGCAGAAAAAAAAAAAGCTATTCAACTCTTCGCCATTGCGCCCGAGATCGCCGGGCATGCGCGCCACGTCTACTATTGCATCTTTGTGTATATCGAAACGCATACGTCACAACGCACGGGCCAGTTCATGTAGTTATTGTTGATTGTGAAGGATCAGAAGCACCGATTCCTACAAATGAGAGTTGAATCTTCCCAAAAGCGTGAAGACGGAGCAGAAATATGATCCGATTAGGTTCTTCTGACATCACTGTAAATAGAAATAGAGCCATCGATCACATGTGAGGACAGACTATGACCTATAATCACGCGTAATGACTTTCTTGTGAAGATATTATCTGACGACGTCCAACTATAGACTGTTCTGTTTAGCTGTGCACGGGGGTGTCAAGGTTACCAGGTGAAACGATAATCGCGAGAACCAAAAAGCAATAATCGTGACAATTTCAGAAGCAAATTTAAGCATTTTTTGTTCAATATTCAGCCCAAAAATAGATATAAATGTTAAGAGCTTTTTATTATTTTTTTTATATCTGGCTGTTTTTTGTCTGATTTAACTTTATTTTGTTTTTCAGAGCGTTCAGTTTTGTAAAGTCGGTCACAAACTTGAGGAAAAGCACGTGTTTTGACCAACGAAAATGAAGGAAAAGGAAAGATTTTACTGCCGTTTGGTCAGAGTCTCAATAATCGAGAATAATCGTTAAACCGTGATCACAATAATCGTGCATTTGACCTAAATAATTGCATCGGCACTCTTTTATCGTCTTTATTTCTGTTTTAATGTGTTTTTGTTGTGATTTTAATGCCTCTTTTCCTGTTTTTTGTGTGAATTGTGCTCTACAAATAAACTAACCTTGCCTTGAACAAAGGTAATAAAAAGAAAAAAAAAAGAAAACGTTCAGATAATGCTTAAGATTTTACGACCGTGTCCTTGTTTCCTTGTTCTAACATTACATAAAAAGTCATAAACACTGACATTCCACCCACATTCTTTAAACCTGTTGACATATTTCTACACCGAGAGAAATGCCCCGCGCTCAACCCGTCACCCCCGGGCCCGTTGACCCCCCGAACGTAACGCGTCGTGAGCGAACGCGGAAACCAACGCGAGGCCGGAGGCGTGTCGTTGAAAGCAAATGATCTCATTTCCTGGAAGGCGTGACGTGGGATTCCCTGCTCCAAGTCCACGCACTTTGCACGACCGGGCGCCGACGGCCACGCGGACGCGAGCGGAGGGAAAATGGCCACGGCGACTCTGAAGAAAGAAACGAGTCATAAAAAACTGTCGATCGATCAGACGTTCCGCGTGGTTTGGGCGGTCCAAGGGCGGTCCAAGCGCTGCTGATCATGACAAGGTCGACAATAAAACAACGGCGGTATTGTCGCGTTTTGAGGAACGCAGTCGTTACCTGGACAACGCGGACTCTGAAACGCAAACAAAAAGACCATTTTATAGCAACGAGAGCAGAGTTTCAAATCAAAAACGTCAATAATACACTTTGTTCATAAATATTCTCCAGCTACAATCTGTCAATTACCATATTCCAACGTTCATGTGTTTGGTCATGTATTTTAAGTCCAGTCAACGAATAGAAAAAATAGTGACAGCCCTTTACAGAACATAAATGAATAAATATTGCTTTTTTTAAAATATAATTCCACTTAGTACACATAAAGGCTAGTTGTTTGTGTATTATATATGTTTGTGTATTCATTTACATTCATAATCCCTAATATGAATAACTCTTTCTCCATATTTTACGCCGTCAGCAAACAAAAACAAACCGATAACCATTTATTCAAAAGAAAAGTTCCTTGTTGTCGGAACGAGTGAGAAACATTTTCCACTTGATGCATAATTTTGCCTTCTGCGGTGGCTTAAACAAGATTTTATTAAGTTGGTTAATATTTGCTTTTCTAGGTTCAGTTCTGTTCAGTTTATTTAGCTTGAGTCATATAATATGTCATCATACATCACAAAACAAACACTTTTATATAATACACCTTAACTGTTTATGCATTTTGAAGATATTACATCTTTTAACTTAATAACAAACATTTATTTACAAGTCCAATGACGCAGAGCCATGTGACAACTAATCTACATTAAAGTTATATTATAAATGTAGCTTGTGACCTCCTGTGGGTTCCTGACTCGGCACAATTGCTGACCGTTTTTTGTTTTTCTTTGGACCCTCCTCTGCAGCGGTGTTCCCATGTGGCCCTGGTCCCGAGGCTAACGGCTAATCGCTAACACGGGCCCGATCACATTCTGGGGGACTGAAATCAGCTCAAATCGTGGGAACCTGCGTCGTTTATGGGGGCAAGAATCAGGTCTCCAAGCCCTTTAAACCATTAAAACCATGATCTAACACTAAAGTACATTTAGGTTAAAGTGCCCCCTACAGGTCGGACGACTCATTGAACTAAAATGCAGTTAAGTTTTATATTTAAAATGTTGTTAAAACATTTTTATCCCAGAATATCAAATTTTTTTAGGTTTATAATTTCACTTCCTGTTTGTAATTGATGACATCACACTAGGAAATTACCCAGCAACCACTGGGCAAAAACTCAGCTAATGTCACAATTTTTTTATTTGGCAAATGAAAATATATGAGAGCGACTTTATTTTGTTGAATTCATGTTCAGAAAGTGAAAAAAGTTATTTCTTTTGTGTAAATTCTGCATAAACTTTGACTGGAATCAGGGCGTCCCTAATGTGATGTCACTTCCTGTCATTTCTACAGATTGTTCAAAGTTTTCTCCACAAATACCTGCTCGATTAATGTAAAACTATAATTTATGTCTACAACAGGTACAAATACACCAAATGAAGTCAAAATTAGAAAATCGTAGAAACCTGTCATGGGCACTTTAAGGTTGGCGTAAGACAGAAGTGGGAGATTTGCAATTTATTTTGTTATAATATGATTTGACAAAAACACCCAAACTAATAAAAGAATCACAAGTATTTCAGAACTGCAGTGTTTTTTTTAATGCAGAATAAGACTGCCATTGTTCGAGTATATTATACAATCAGTAATTCAAACGATTAAAAATGACGTGAAAAAGCGTTTCAAGTGATATCTCTGAACTTTTGTGGTTAATTTCGTGGTGCATTCATGTTTTGTGCGACACTTGAAGCTCAAACTAAACATTCAGAGGCACGTCTTGGCACATTCCTGACGCGTTTGTTCCAATTTGATCGCAATATTGTTACCGAGATCACGTAAAATACCACTGAAATATTCGATTTTGTCAATACCGCCCACTGGCAGGTTAGAGAACTACGGTTACGGTTTGGATAAGGCTCCAGGAAATGAAAGCAAGTCGATGTAATGTCCTCAAGAGGCATGGAAACCCAACGTGTGTGTGTGTGTGTGTGTGTGTGCGTGCGTGTAGCTCTGAGCGCTCACAGTTCAGGCCTGATGTTTCCATGACGTCAGCAGCAGCAGCAAAGAGGTGGCACGAGGAGATGGGACGGTTCAAATGGGGCACTTCACCGCTACTTTAATGGCCATGCTACGACACACATACACACACACATGCACACACACACACACACACACGCACACACACTTATGTAATCCTTTTGGAATCTACTATCGACATGTCTGAGCACGCAGCGGTGATGATTATGCGAGCATGTTGACAGGGACGCATAAAAGCATTCCGGTGTCTGATTCGACAGCTTAAAAGTGTTTATTTGAATTGCGCGTACAAGTGTTTGTGACGAGGGATGTCGCGGTTATTAGGTTTGAACGCGATCGTGATTTTGTTCAAGCTATCGTCCAGAACTGTCAAATTTAAGCTCATGTTGTCTTTCAGGAAGTCTAATTTGGTAAATCCGCTATGTTAGAGCACGGGAATGAAAGAAAATTCAAGATTTCACCCTTTTTTTGTGTCAATAATCATGAATAATCGTTAAATCGTGATGTTTTTTTTCCTCACAGTAATCGTAATTCTAAAATTTGATAACGTGACGTAGATATTTGTGACCACTTGCCAGTAAGAGCTTAAATCGATAAAGAAATAGAACTTATGTACACTTGATAACAATCACAGCGCTGCTTCTAGCAGAGACGCGCGATAACGACAGCTTTAACCAATAGTTTACGTATTCAAATTCCCAATATTTCACCATGCCGTCTCTTCATTTGCATTGGAAAACCTTTCACTGTGCATATTTACTGTAGGTTTAAACTGCCGCGGTAACCTGCTAACGCCACATCGAGTCATCAGGAAGAGGCGAAACGTTCGGACAAATACTTTAATCCGATTGGTCCGTGCAGAACAAGCAGAGAAATCAAAATTGTTTTCGATCCAGTCGCGAGAAAAGCACGTCCGCACGTTGTTTAGGTTCGTTTGGGCCGATCCACCGGCGACTTAACGCCCCGAACCGCAACGCTGCCCTGCGATTGGTCGATCGCAACAGCGGGAGCCGAGCCAATTGGATAAATACGGCGAGACTTCATCTTGCTGACGAGGTTACTGCGCTGGAGGTATTTTCCTTTGGCTGACGTCACACTCTTTGCCTTTAGGGAGAGCCTGGAGTAATCCTCCACGAGCCGGAGCTTCCACTGGAAATGTAAACAGCAGCTTGTGTGTTTTCTGTGCAGTGTTTGAAGTGTTATTTCAGTCATTCATTTATTTAATCTTACATTTTTCCAGTTCACACCCTGGACAATTATTATAAGAGCGTGTGTCAAGACTGACAGTGACACACACAGTACAGTGTAAGAAACATAATGACACTGCAAATTGCTTTGTGTGCGAATTGTACTTTACAAATACACTTAATTTATTATATATAACAAATATTATTATTACAACTATTATTATTAACCATCCATTATTATTATTATTATTATTACTACAATTATTATTATTAGTATTACCACAATTATTATTATATTATACATTATATATTAGTATTACTACAATTATATTAATTATTATTACTAATTAATTATTATTATTATTACTACAATTATATTATTATATAATACAATTATATTACTATTATTACTATTATTACTATTATTATTATTATTATTATTATATTATTATTATTATTATTATTATATTATATTATTATATATTATAAGCTTGATAATCATTTAATATTCTTACTCTACTCTATGGTTGTCCCTTTTGTAGCCACAGTTCGTAGTTATTTAATCAACAATAGCACAGTTTGTACGGTATAGATTAAAGCCCCCGTGCGTTCTTAGGTCCGGATGCCCTGCCAACGGCCGGATCAGGGGAAACGGCCCATATTTGTAGCAGAGGTCCGGGCAAAGCTGATGAGACGACGAAGGACTGACGAGGCCGTGGAATAAATACATTTCACCTTCACATTTGCATTTGACTGACATAATCCACACTTGCTTTGATTATGAAAAAAGCCTGAGTTTGTGCTCGGAGGCAATGAACTTTGTGCCAGTTTGTTCTTCGCACGCTCAAATAATCGTCTGTTAACAACGCCATCAGGTGAACACAACGCAGTACACTGAAGTGCTCGAAAACGTTTCTAGATTCAGAATGGAGCGTTGCATTGTGGGAGACGGGGAGCAGCCCACGCCGTCCAACAGAATTACAATCAAACCGCCGCTCCGAGTCGCGTTTGTGCGATGATAAAGAGGAGACGGAGCAAACGCATCGGTGTTTTTGAGACGAGCGCGGGTTCCTGAAGTGTAAAGGAGGGGTTTTTTGTTGGAATACGGGAAAAGCAACCAAACACACGAGGTACAATAGTTTTCAAACAATACAGTATTTTTTTTTTTGCTTTATTTTTTCACTTCAGGGGTGGCAATATCGACACAAAACGTACCTTCTTTTTTTAAATTATACTGCTGATGATGCTTGAGGATATAATGGCAATCAATAAAGATACATTTTATGTGAAAGTTATGAATATTACCGTAAGTACAGAAAAAATCATCGTAACAATTTTAGATGATTTTTTAAACATTTTTGTTCAATATTCAGCCCAAAAAAATGCCATAAATGTCAGAACTTTATTTTATCTGTCCGTTTTTTTGCCACATTTACTTGCTTTTGCCTTTCAGAAAGTTAATTTGGTAAAGCCGGCCACAGACTTGAGGAACCGCAACATGTCACACCACGAGAACGAAAGAAAATTCAAGATTTCACCGTCTCAATGATCGTGAATAATCGTTAAATCGCGGCGTTCTTTTCCTCACATTAATCGTAAACACTCAAATTTGACATCGTGACATCTCTCGTGACATCGTTTGTTTGATTCGTCTTTTTAAATCAACTGTTTTCGCAGCCCACTATACTTTAATTATGCGCAAAAGCTAAAATTGCAATGGGCATAAAACTATCTCCGGACACCGAACACTGAGACGAGAGAACATTTGGACAGACATAAAGCGATTCAATCAAACACTGGGCACAGAGCGACGGATTTGGGGGCGACAGCGTGAAATGAGGGGCCTGAATTCATTAGTGAAGGTGATCGAACGCCGCTGTGTCGGAATATCGATCCGGAGGCGGCGATAATGAGTCCCTTAGAGACCACAGTGCCGCGGACGGGGGGGGGGGTCGAGCGGGTTGTCGCACTTTTTTGGAAAGACGCGCAACAACTTTAAAGCGGCATTATTGCGTTTTTAAATCCTCTATTGTATGTTCTCTAGCTGAAATACATTTGAAAAACGAGACACGTGACGTTCCGCCGCGCCCTTCTCTGCCGTGAAAAAAAAAGGGGAAAAAATAAACATAAATGAAGCCTTTAGGAAATGTCACCGCTACGCAACAGAGCAACGAGTTTGTACATTGCGTCGTCACTGGAGCAAACGCACACAAAAGCCCACATCTGCTGCCCATGAGACCCTCCGAGTAAAAAGGAACTATAAACTTGAGTCACATTTGAAACACAACCATGGATTAGTCGAAAGTGGGCACGCGCTCCATTCGGTGCTGAAGTGGTGGCGTCTCTGTCACACTTCCCTCGCTCAGTGGAAAGACTTGTGGGTTTTTTGTCGACGTTTGAATGTTGATCAAACAAGATACAAAACATGACTGAGGCGCCGCTGCTTTCACTTCAGCTCCAAACGTGTGAAATAAGTCTACAGACAAGACCACATCCACTTAGTCGAGCACTAAAACACCTATAGAGCCTGTTTTAATGTCAAGGATTACGCTCGACATTTCGTCAAGACTGAAATAAGAGCTGCACATGCGTTTCAGAACTTCACGACAAACGCACGAGGGTTAAACTGACTCGGGACTTGACTTGGACTGGAATGTCAGTGATTCTGGACTTGACTTGGACTGGAATGTCATGATTCTGGACTTGACTTGGACTGGAATGTCAGTGATTCTGGACTTGATTGGACTTGAATTGGCTTGAATTCCAGTGACTCTGGACTTGACTTGCTTGAATGTCAGTGATTAGGACTTGACTTGGACTTGAATTGGACTTGACTTGGACTTGAATGCCAGTGACTCGGACTTGACTTGGACTTGAATGCCAGTGACTCGGACTTGACTTGGACTTGAATGCCAGTGACTCGGGAACTTGACTTGGACGTTCTGAATGCCATGACTCGGGACTTGACTTGCTTGAATGTCAGTGATTATGGACTTGACTTGGACTTGACTTGGACTTGAATGCCAGTGACAGGACTTGACTTGGACTTGAATGCCAGTGACAGGACTTGACTTGGACTTGAATGCCAGTGACTTGAGGCAACTTAATGTCTCTCCTCCAAGAAATACATGATTCAAAAAGTTTCCCTCTAGAGAAGTGAAGAGGGACATGTTCCAGTTTGTTCTTGTAAAATTAACTCTCCATTTGTGGCTTATGTTTTTTGTGAAATAAAACTAACTAATACAACTACTACTACTACACTACTTACTACTACTACTACTACTTACTACTACTACTACTACTACTATATATACTACTACTACTATACTACTACTACTACTACTACTACTATACTACTACTACTACTACTACTACTAATATAACAAGTAAAAGCAAATAAAAGCAGAACGATAAATAGCAAAAGATACAAATATTGATTATATTTTGCAAATGAAAGCTATAAACTTATCAAATTGTACTAGTTTTAACATACTACATTACATTTGTTGTTTGCGTTTAAACGCATTTAATCTTTTTAGACTTCTACAACTGGGATTTTGATTCGACCGCAATTAATCTCGTGGCCCTAAAACTGCTAATTACCCCCACGGAGGCGATCCTTGTGTTGGAGCGGACCACGCAGCTGCCTACAACCGACGAAGCTAACAATAACAAGCTAACGCTAAATAACGCCGCGAACAAACGACTCCACTGCAGCCGCGGCGTGAAGCGGCCGGAGGAGGGCGGGCGAGGGATGCGGCGTGTCAGGGATGATTGCACAGCCTCGTGGAAGGGTTCATTATGCGCGAGCGCACACAAAAGGCCCGAGCGCCAAACACTTCACAACCAAAACCTTCAGACTCTGACGCTTCCCGGACCTGAAGAACCGCATGCCTAACATCTTCTTTGTGCGTTTGTTTCCATTCGGTTTATTATTGTCGCATCCTCGCAATTACGTAAACTATTCAAAAAGGAAACAAAACTGGCACAAACTACTCTCTGATGAACTGACGAACTTCTACAAAATGGCAAACAGCGGTAGCGTTGATGAACCGCAAAACACGACTCGATACACATACTAGATAATCAGAAAAACGATACTCAAGATCATGTTTTTGTGTGTGTGTTGACGGAGTAGTCAGATTTAAAAACAGTTGCATCTAGTTTCTTTCTGATGGTTCACACCAGGTTTTGCCAGGAACGTCATGCAAAAAGGGCAAACTAATGCGGCAATGAGAAAATGTTGAAGCTTCAAAGAGGATTTTTTAAAATTAATTGTACTTTATCTTCCAAATACCACAGTTGCTCTACAATTCCATTAATTAATTGACAAATGCCACCAGGTGTTTTCGATGATCAGATTTCCCTCAAATCTAATGAATGGTATGCTGCTTATTCTAGTTATCTGATTTGTTTCTGGCCATGTCGACATTAGTGGATTTATACTGTTGTATTTGGAAGGCAAAAGTACAATTCATAAAATTAAAAAAAAAACTCTTTCCATCTTTAACATTTTCTCTTTCATCTTTGTAACATAAATTTGCCCTTTTTTGGCATACTTCCCCCGCGCACACGGGTGAAGAATCGGAGAGAAATCAGAAAAAAGAATAGATTACTCGCACCAAACTGTTTACATGGCATTTAAATAATCAGATAAGTCCAGAAATCGGACGATCAGAATTGCAGCGTGCATGTAAGCCATTATTCCAAAACTGTAACACATAGCAACAATCTATTTAATTATGTGGACGGAATCGCAAACAATCAGTCTTTGTCAGTTTTTGTCAGCCTATTGGACAGTGAAAAAGACATACACTTCCAAAACTATTAAATCTGCGTCCTGAGAGTAATTTTAGTTTTAATTATGTTTTGTCATATTGTGCCATGATTTTTATTGTTATTGTGATTGTTGTTATTTTTGTGTTGCACTCAAGTAATGTTCTTGGTTTTGTGTTTTTTATAATAATAATCATAGATATTAATAATAATAATAATAATAATAATAATAATAATAATAATAATAATAATAATAATAATAATAATAATAAATAAATACAAATTATAATCAATATTATCATTATTATATCAAAAAATCTGCGTGCTGGGTCTTGAATTTCAATCAAAATTCGAACCCAAAAGTAAGGCTCCGCACATTAATTGGAGCTCCCAGTTATTTACTCACTTCCACACAAAGCTGGCAGCGGACCCCCAGACAGATCAAAGGCAGGTCGTTTACGAAGAGACTTAACAGTAACGGCCCCAATACAGAACCCTGAGGTATGCCAATGCGGAACACACGGTTTCATGAAGAAATGAGGCAAACCGACCCACTGCCTCAGGAGATGTTAAAAGATGACATGGGTCAATATTTTCATGTTCTAAAACAATGACTTGCCCATTGATGAATGTAACACTTAAGAGGGTATAAAACATAATTCTAGAATAAAAAACCAAACCAATTCTGCTGCTCATCTTTGCACGTCTGAGTTATCACCAAATTCAACGCAAGCTCCAGCCATAAAGATCCAAGACGCACATTTCAAGCAACACCACGAAGCACACAGAGTTACTTCAGGACATCAGCGTTATCGTATACATCCAAATATAGACCTGATGATTCGTATTCGCCAGGAAGCGGCTTTTTATAGTAACCAGCACATTAGCGCATGGACAGTGTAGGTCTGCATCTTCAGGCTGAGTCACCTGAGATGCATTTGGTTCTTTTTTTTTTTTTTTTACAGATTTTCCAGTGCGTTTGCAGCAAAGATTTGGCTGAAGAGAGAGCTACTACAGTTCATAATAAAAATAACACCGCTCGTTTTCAAAAACAAACATAACTTACCAGGTAAAACTCCTCCAGCCAAATCTTCGGTAAGACATCAGGCTGAAAAAGACAAAAAGACACCAATTAGAGACGTGTTTGTAAAGAAATTACATTACATTATTGTTTAGCTATGTGATAAATTCCTCCAAATCAGATTATTATGTTATTTCTGGTCAATATATGCACAAATCAGACTCACAACTTAAAACATCAATTGTAACATCGCATAAATCAGATGACGACTCGAACATTTAATTAACTATGAATTTACCGCGCATCATCACACTGCGGAGAATTCTAAACAAAACTTTTAACCAATTCATAATGCCAATATAATGCCTGCGAACACAAATCACCGAATGATTTACTTTATTAGTTAAAAGCAGCGATGCATGGGCAGATTATCTGAAAAAACAAAAGCGTGAATCATGAATCAATCAAGCTAGCTTTATCTCGTCCGCGGCGGGCAACTCGAGTGCAGTCAAATCAGAATCAGAACTTGATTCAGCGTAAAAGGTGCAACATACAATGAATAAAAATGAATAAAATAAATAAAATAAATAAAATAAATAAAATAAATAAAATAAATAAAATAAATAAAATAAATACAATAAATACAATAAATACAATAAATACAATAAATAAAATTAAAAATGAATAAATAAATGTTTTACAAATGCAGAAAATAAAAATACACATAGATAAAATACAATAATAATAATAATCATAATAATAATAGAAAGCTAAAAAAGTGGGTCTGAATGTGAGTATATCTCTCATATCTCTAGAGCTCTAGATAGATAGATAGATAGATATATGATACATTTGAAAAATAGTGCAAAAAGAGCTGATTGAAAAGAAAAAATCCCAAATAAAGGTTCACAACATTTCTGAAATGTTGTGGGTCATTTCACAGTTGCCTGAAACTTAAACCTCAACATTTACAGAGACTTTTGACACATTTTAAATACACTGACACTGCAATCCCCCACTGCTCCTGCCAAAGTAGCACAATACAATGGGACAAACAGAAATAAATCCATATCACTACATTTAACTTCCACATGAAAAGGCCTTTGTCAGAGCAGTGGAAACAGCGACCTTTTATGGACAGATCTCTATGTGTGAGACTAAAACGAATACAGTAGGTTACATTCACTTACTAGCATTTGTTGACGTTATCGTTTCAGACGGAAGGCAGCGGCATGTATTTATAACTCTCTTATAACGGAGGTTCGCCGCTTTTGCCAATTTCCAAAGTTATGATCCACAAATGTTGAAATGCACGATTGTTTGCTAGAGATTGACTCCACAAACTTGCCATATCAGTAAAAGGGACTTCCTGAATTTACTGCATTTCGTTCAGTTTCTTAACCAAATTAACGGTTCCTAAACCACAACCTAACTTTAATCTAACCGTACACAGTTTACTTCACGGCATGAGCATTTGTCCTTCTTTTATCAGATCTATTGTACCAATTTTTCTCTGTTTTGTTCTCGCTCCGTGGCCCCTTCTGTGTTTTTGTTTAGTCTTAAAACAGCAAAATAAATTATATATTGTCAAAACAGAAAAAAAGAGAGCAAAACAAACATTTTTAAATAAAATACAAAATGGGGGAATTGAACACAGACGAAAGACCAAACTTTTCAGTAGTCCTATGGTTTAAATGTAGGCTTTTCAATTTACAACAATTACGTTTTTGGGCCAGGACATTTTAAGCAGGCCCTCTTCAAGGATTTAAGCTAGACAAATACTTAAAAGCAAAACAAGAAGCAGAAATACGAGGAATAAAATGAATGAATGCCACTAATAAAAGGACTTTTATTGCAAAGTCAGAGTGCCTCGGAGCTCCTCTTTTGAAGCCATTGTTCAAAAAAATCATTTCACTTTTGTTTATTTCAACAGTTTCACATGTATAGGCCCAGAAATGACAGGAATCCAAACCATAAACCAGGTCAAAACGTCTAAAATCCGACAGCTAAACCGCAGATTAAAACTCAATTCCAAACCGAAAGGCATTGAGCGTTGTAATGTCACGTGAACGCAACCTCTTGGCACATCCTCGACGCTCACTATCCCAGGGCCTTCCAAGTCTCAGCGAGGGGTGAGACGGAGAGCAAAGTACCACCGCAGCCCCCGCTCGCGCCCGTCCCGACGCAGCGCAGGCCTATATAAGGGCATGAGCGCCGCGGCCCCTCATCAGTCACACACACGGAGCAACAAAAACGAGACGCGGACGGGAAACAGGCGCGGAGGGGGGAAACGTCGCGCGGTGGGAACATGTGGCACGGGTTACAAGCCGCGACTTCACCGGAGCAGGTCAAAGCTCCCGTTTTCGGGCATCAATCACGGCGTTAAGTGTGGGGCGGGGATGTGGCAACGTGACACTTGCACATGAGAGGCGGGACTCGGGATGTGACGGCAGGATGTGACCGAGCCGACAGAACTGGACCATTGATGTTTGTTAATGACACAGGGATTGTGTGTCCCAAACCCACAATCACTCCTCTTTAAAAATGTAGTTTTAGACAGTAAAACAAACAATAAACTCATTATTTGGGTCTTTACACAGTGAAGTAAAGCTGCATTATCAACTTATCGTTCAATAAATAAAATCTGAAACTATATTTATTGTTGCGTGTCTCTTTTCTTAGTTTCTTAAGTTTAGTTATGTTTTGGTAACATATCAAAATTTCATCAGTTAGAGGGTTGAACATTTAACATATACGACTCAAAATTATACTTATACTACTTAAGTGTATCATTCCACTCTTTGTTACAGCTTAGTTTTCGGGCGATTGTGGCATGAAGTAGTTTCAATATTACAATATATTGCGCTTCACAATGCGTTGTTGTGACTGGTCTGCAATACAACACTACAGTATAAGTAATAAGTTAAAAATGACAGTAAAATGTCTACTTTTCTTACCTTGAATTGCTTTTACTCTGAGGCGTATCTTTGTATTAAGAGTAAAGTAAATCCACAGTTTAAAATCAATCCAGTTAATCCAGATGTTGAATTTTGCCACTTGAAAGGATGTATTTGGGGGAGTTAAAAAGGTATGTAGCCTGCACACCTACTGGTTAGAAAAGGAACTACAATCACATCTGACCCTGTGTTGCCAGGGCCTTTTAACCTGCAGCTCGAGACAAACACAAGAGCCATGTTCATGTTGATCTTTTTAGCTTTCTTACTTTCACAGTGTCTTTGTTTTTTTTTCTTTTATTTCCCTTTTTTCCCCCCATTTTTCATAAAAGAAAGAAAAACAGTAAATATACAAGTGTGTATTTGGATTTAGGAAGAATTGTGCATCCAGATAAAAAATAAAGAGAAAGATTAAAGCACACCAGGTCCAAGATTTGTGTTTTGTCGTTTAAGTCCATAGTTTGTTGTTGTTTTTGACATCTTGTTGAGCACTTTGGGTCTTTCCAATGTGGTTTTCAACTGCAAACGACAAAATAAACTAAACTAAAACTAAATGCTTATCAGATTCCAAAAAAGCAAGACTTTAAAAATGAAATAAAAATGCAGCAAGAGTTCTCCTTTAGCCTGCCAGAGCTCAGGGGAGACAGAACTGAACTGCATTCATCAGCCAGGACCGACCGCTCCCATCCCAACCATTTCTGAGATTCATTTTTAGTCAATTATAAAGTGGGCTACAACCATGATGGAGCCAAAAATACCCCTCCCCTGTTTGTTTGTTTGTTTGCTTCCTGCTTCTGATGTTTTGAACGTCTTCCACCTCCTCTTGTTCTCGAGGCTCAGTTCGTGGCCTACTTTTGGAGACCGCGTGGGGAGCTGCAGCCTCTGCTTGGGTTTGGGAGAAGAGCTATTTTAAAATCACAGCTAAAACACACACAAAAAACCACTAAAACTCACAATACACGTGGACTTCTTACTCACTGAGAACGTAATCATCATCAACAACCTAAATCCAAAACAACATAAGCATAAATGAAAGAGATTTTGCATTTCCTGGCTTTTACTTTGTGCTCTTTCTAAACACAATTCTAATCTCATCTTGCATATATTTACTTCATGTCATCAGAAAGTCCTAAAGAAATGGTGGTTTCCAGGTAGCCCACCACTATCATCACGGGTTTTGGGATTGTCCAGCTGTTTATAGATATTGTAGATTAATAAAGCTCTACGAATCAGTCTTAACACCACACTTAATTTAATGTATCTGGGACATAAAACTCCTGAAATGAAAACAATAGATGGATATATCTTTGGACTGTTGGACTGTGGAAACTGGGGGAAAAAAAGACCAACAAAATGGATCGCATGGAAGGAATGATCAAGGACTGGACACAAATACCTACAAAATGGGGAAAAATGACTACGACATGCGCTGATGACTTTGTCTGAACGTTTTATCACTTCTTACTCTTGTTTTGTTTTGTAGTTTCGCTCTGTGTGTCCTTTTTTTGGAGTATTTAGAGTTATAATTTTTTTTTTTTAAGAATTATATATACTGTATAAGAAAAAAAACATATATAACACATTTAATCCAACCAAAAAGTCCTATTAAGCTTTAGAATAACTTTAAAAGATAAACGTGACCAAAGCATCAGCACATTTAGAATATAAATGTAGTAAAATACCTGCAATATCTGAACAGAAATGAACGGAATTGTCGAAAACAGGCAACACTTACACTGACATAATTTACAATTTTAATTGTTAAATATTATCATTACAACATTAAATAGTTTCAAGATGTTGTAAAAAATAAATAAAATAAAAAATAAAGTACTAATATACATGTCAAATGCTGTTTTTCATTTTACGCAACTTCAAATTTGACTGTCATTTCTTTGCAGCAGTTTTTTTTCAACAGTTTCCAGTGGAGCCCGTGCCTTTTAGTAGAATTGTACTTATATGAGACGAACGATAAAATGCAGGTCACATGATTCGAGGTTCGAGTCCCAGCAGACTGCGTTCGGGACAGTTCCGTCAGAGCCGATCCCCCTGATATTTGCCACTTGCAAATGTCCAATCTTTGAATTTAACTAATACTATGCAAACCGATGACCGGAGAAGGCGAGGCGACGCTGACCTCAAAAGGCAGCGTTTGCCAGATGTGTCAAAGAGGCGGCGGGCAGACGTTACATCGCGCTGCACTTTTGAGCTGACGTTTGTAAGCGACGCAAACCTCAGAGCCCACAGGAAGCAGGCTGTTTAGAGAACAGAGCGCCCACTGTCCCACTCACGGTCATAACGGTTATTTGACTCATTCAATATTTGGTTTGGAGACGACTCTTTGTAACAGATGAGGCACAATCACAAAGTAAAGCATTTAAGTGAGACAGATATACGGTACAAAAAGTGCAAAAAGAATCACATTCTATGGCACTCTTAATTCATAGTTTTGTATATTTAATAGTAAAAAAAAAATATTATTTTTCTTAAAAAAAAAAAAAACCACAATATAAAAAAAAAGGAAATAAAAAAGACCAGAGAAGTGTAGGCAAAAATCAAAATAAGCAGACGTACAACGAAAAAAATAAATTATTAAATCAAGGCACAAACGCACCAAAACCAACGTCCCATTTTGTCCACAGTCGGTCAATATTTGTCCCGTTTTAAATCAAGTCCGACTGTATTTTTGTCCATTTTGCAAATTTAATGTCGTCCAAGTTCTGATCGTCAGCGCAATTTGTCCTTTTTTTTTTTTTTTGGGTGATGCCGATTGTTTCTTCATGCAAACCTAACAATGTGAATCATATTTTCTCATATATTCAAATACTGAAGTACCCGAGTTTTCCTATTGAATACTGTATTCAATAGGAACAAACTCAACAATTACACAAGACAAGAGCTGACAACGAGTTTGGTCAATGAGAACGAGAAGACAAGCTTGTTTACGGTTTCAGTTCACAATTTTGGTGTCAAGAAATGTAACTAGCCAACGGTTAAAGTGCCCCTACAGGTCGGATGATGCTCCAAATTATGAAAATGTTAAAAGTGTTGCACATTTTTTTAGGTTTATAAATTCACTTCCTGTTTGTAATTGATGACATCACACTAGGAAATTACCCAGCAAACAGTAGCAATTCTTGTTATATATATATATATATATATATATAATAATATATATATATATTATATATATATAATATATATATATATATATATATATATATATATATATATATATATATATATATATATAATATATATATTATATATTAAAATGAAAATTATGAGAGCAACTTTAATTTTTTGACATTCTAAACATAATTCTACAAAGTCGTTTCTTTAGTATGAGTTTTGCATAAACTTCTGAGTGTGATGTACTTTGTCATTTCTCCAGATTTTTTGATGAATTTTCTCCACAAATACCTGCTTGATTGGCGTAAAACTGTAATGTATATGTACAACAGATAATAAATACTCCAAATACAGTCAAAATTAGAAAATCGTAAAACATGTTATTGGCACTTTAACTTTTTTATTTATTTTTATTTTTTTAAGCCAATATATTAACCCTCACAGCAATAATATCTCGAAAGATCTTGTCCATCCCTAAGTAATTTGCTTTGTAAACGCAAATTAAATGAGTCCCTACAAAAGCTGCTTTAAGTTATAGTTTTAGTTATTTTTCTAATGTTGTCATTTCACTACTTCGTTATCAAAGACAGTTTTAGGCGTTGAATGAACTTGCAGCAGATGAATGTAGTAGCCACACACGAGCAGCAGATGGTGCCTCTTGTGAAAATGAGTGGTAACAAGCAGGAGTAACAGTGATTTAGACAAAACTCCAGCGCAAACGTATGGAACCAATGCAATTCAACTTGACCGGGCTCAGAGGTCGTGACCCGAGCTGCCTGGACGGGCCGTCTCCGCTTCGCTCGAGCATTCCTCTTCTCCCGCTGCACTACCGTTTACGATGCTGAAGTCACGGCAACTCCCAGTGCCAGCGGGCCGAGAGGAAATGACGTAAAGCCCTCCTGTTGCGACTTGACCGGCTGGGGGGAGAGCCGAGCGACCTCCGCGCGAGGCTCCCTCTTTTAACTCCACGTAATGTTTTTCATAAAGTCGTTGTTTTGTGCGAGTTAACGAACGCAGACGTTTTTGGTAGTGAAGTCGTGGCTTTTTCCAATGTTTGGTGAACTAAACAAACCTCTTTCATTCACGGACAAATCGTCCAACATCTGCTTTCTCTTCTCTTACATCTGATGAGTCTGTATGAGCCCCCCAAACTCTGCCTCACAACAAGAAGGTTCCGGGTTTGAGTCGCTAACAAGGTCTTGCGAAACGTCTCCAGGTCGATTAAAACGTGTGCAAAAGGCGTGAAGACACAAACAATAAAATACTTCTAATTTCCCTCCACAAAACAAAATATCCTGTCTGATTCTTGCTAACTATAGTTGTAGATTTGTACAAAAACGCGCTTTTAGTTTAGTCTTTTTTGTCAATTGCGTTTAAATGCGAACTTTTGACAGAATCGTATTAATAAAAACATGAATCGCAATCACAATTCTTGTCAGCCCCAATTGTGGGCAGCTCCAATATCTCAAAATGAAAAAAGATACTATCGTAATTGTTGTTTGGAGATATGCTACATTAAAAATATCCAGCCTTGGCTATAATAAAACTATTAAAATCACCTCAACAACAGACTGAAATAACGAGTTTAATCACCCAAACAGGGGTATAAAGTGATATTCGTGGTTAATTTCATGCTTGAATTCTCATTTTGTGCAGATTTGAACTCAACAACAGACATTTTGAGCACTTCCTGATGCTTTGTTAAAAGTATAGTCTGAATATTCCAATAAAACACTATACGCTGCAGCTGGATGTAATGGTTGACATCTGGAAATCTGTGGCGTAATGGCTTAAGGTCGGGGGCGTTTTGAACCGGTGCGTTTCATCTGCTTTTGACTTTCCTCGTTTGTGTTTTAGATCGAGGTCACGCCGGGACATCCAGGGGGGGGGTGGGGGGTGGGGGTAAATGAGCGGAAAAAAAAAAGCACGCCTCTAAAAGCAGTCTTGGCGGTCTATTGTCTTAAAATGAAGCAAACGAGGCTGGTCCGAAGAGGCTGCGGTTGCTTGGTTACACCTGCAGTGATGAGCGCGGGTCTAACACTTCACCGACAACCACCAGGGCTAGCTTCATGGTACATTTTACACGGAACATTTTACACGGTCCATTCTACACGGAACATTTGCAGTTCTGTTCGCGGATTTATTACACCCGAAAACAAAATGTTGACTGAATAAACGTTGTTATGTTTGAGTTATTCTACAATGCGTTTAAAGCCAATAGCAGCAAATATACAGAGTGTCCTTCAAGTAAATTTATACAAAGTTCAATAATTCAATAAATATAAAAGTATAAACACATGTACAGTATATATTTGTTACAGGAAATACCATGGTAAACAATGAAACCACTTCATGTTGGGCTGCTCATTATGGAAAAAGTAATAATCATGATTGTTCAAACACGATGTGCTTAGAGAGAAGGTGGTGACGCTCTAAAGCTCAAATTCAAATTCACAAATAAACACAGACAGCAGTTGTCTCAGAGTTTTTCAAAAGTGTTGATTTTTACAACTAAAAAGACACAGTAATTATAGTAACAAGAATTATTTGGTTAATCGATAATCGTGATTATTCAGGTCACAATATAATCGTAAGAACCAAAAAAAAAATAATCGTAACAATTTTAGAAGCAAATTTAAATATTTTTTTGTTCAATTTATAGCCCCCAAAAAATAGACCAAATGTAAATAACTTTTATCTATCCGACTGTTTTGGTCACATTTAACTGTATTTTGTCTTTCAAGAAGTTAAATTCCATAAAGCTGAGGAACAGAGACATGTTATGAAAGAACATGTCTCCAGCTGACCAGCTGGTCATAAGTTAAGTCGGTCCAAACACTTACGACGTAGTGACTGGAGTTAGGACCGAGTGCACCAGCTGGTCATAAGTTAAGTCGGTCCTAACACTTACGACGTAGTGACTGGAGTTAGGACCGAGTGCACCAGCTGGTCATAAGTTAAGTCGGTCCTAACACTTACGATGTAGTGACTGGAGTTAGGACCGAGTGCACCAGCTGGTCATAAGTTAAGTCGGTCCTAACACTTACGACGTAGTGACTGGAGTTAGGACAGAGTGCACCAGCTGGTCATAAATTAAGCCGGTCCTAACACTTACGACATAGTGACTGGAGTTAGGACCGAGTGCACCAGCTGGTCATAAGTTAAGTCGGTCCTAACACTTACGACGTAGTGACTGGAGTTAGGACCGAGTGCACTAGTTGGTCGTACTCGGTTCTAACACAGGACGTAGTGACCGCATCGACGCACGTGTTGCCAAGACGTCCATCACGATATACAGTACATCACGATACCGATATGTTGAGCACGGCCCTAGCAAGAGCATCTCATGACTGTGTGCTTTTCATCAACTCCTGGAAAACAACATCATAAAATGGTGGGTGAATACTGGTTAAACAAACGCATTATACTGCCATCTTATACCTCCCCGAGGGCCTTAGGTAAAGTTTAGTAATGAGGCGTCGCAGTCAGAGGTTCCTTAAGGTAAGCGCTCGTGTTTGGTTAAGCCTCCTCACGAGTAAATAATGTAAACCAGCTCGTCGTTTACAAAGTCATGTCCAATTTCACCGGACAAGCATTGAGCTCAGGGAAAGCGCCGGAACATTTTCGGACCACCTCATTTGCCTTTCAAAACAGGACAATTGTCGGACAAAGGTTTGAGAGTCGCAGGTGCAGGTTTCTCTTAAAAAAGGTGCACTGCGTAACTTTTCTGGTGGAGGAACTATTTAAAAAAAACCCAGGCCAAGTTACAGTTTAGTACAGTGCAGTTTTAACATCGTTTTATTTCAAGTAACTGCACATAACTGGCACACACGAATCTACGGAAACTAAAAGTGATCACAGCTCAAAAGCAATGCTACTCTTTTTGTAATAAAATTTAGATTTGTTTTTCATGCACAACAGATTTGAGGTCGTGAAAACCACATGTCGTCATTTGTCAGATACCGTAAGCCACTATTACAAACAGAGGTGGGAAGAGACGCCACTTAAAAGTACAAAGTAGTGGTCCAAGAAGAAGAAGAGTAAAAATATATTTGTATTTGGGTAATCTATAGCTCAAGTAAGAGTAACTATAGGAGTAACTGTCTGGAAGTGACATCTGGTTCATAATTTGAAGTCAATGTAATTAAACAAAGAAAAAAAAACTGGTATTTTCAACGAGACGGACACAAAAATGAGAAAAACTAAATCGCATCTGAAGTAGCGGCGCAACAAACACAAATGTTAGAATCATTTCATATTGTCGACATAAAAAGCTTTTGTCACTTGCAGATTTACTCAAGTTAGAGTACTGTTACTTCAATAAACATGTGAGTCAAGTAGAAGCAAAAGTGTAGTGAAGTAACTGAGAAAATGTAGAATACTGCAGTGCCGACCTTCGATTATAAAACAAATAACAAATTTAAAAAACATACTATAAATCTAACAGTGAGAAAACTGGGTTACTTTTGAGAATATCCCAAGAAAGAAGTGTGTCGAGCATTTGACAGAAACGAGGTTATCTTCTTTCAGGGGAGCGGAGTCTAAATTTAACCCCCGTTCTCCGTTGAGCGACGAGCGGAACGAACGCTGGAAACGGAGGTCCCAGACGGTGGCATTCACTGCAAAAAAAAAAAAAAAAAGGCCAAGTCCCTACCGTTCTCCCACTCCGCTATAACGAGACTCATTAGCAATTAATTAGCGCGACCACTTACCGTGAATAAACCGTCCCCTTGAGAGGCGCCTCGCTCAGGGAACTGTAAAGAGGTAAGAATAGATCGGAATAGTGCACGCGCTTTCAAGCATATCCTGCAGCTTTGCCCCCTCCCCCCCTTTTTTGGGGTATATTTTAAAAACGGTAATATTTCCCAATTATCCCGCTTTCGCCGCGCTCCTCCTCCGCGTTGCTCTCACGCGTCTTCTTTATCCGCATGGAAAGTTCTGGCCTGCGCGTGACCTCGGCGGAGATAAAGGGAGGAATTGACAGATACTTCCAAATCCAGGCAATTAGAAGCAGCAAAGCTATGTAAAAAAGGTAAAATAAAGACAGAGTAGATTGTTGTTTGTTTTCCACTCGCACAGGAAGTAAGCTTTACATTTTAGCTTTCATTATATGGGTTAGAGAGAGTGAGTTGTAATGATAAGCTGTTCATTAGCAAAAGTAGCTCTAATGGCTGTGATAATTGAGTCAGGATTCATGTCTCTTTTTTTTTTTCTTCTTTTTTTTTAAAGTGTTGCTCCAAGACAGGAAATTACAGCGCTGAGAAACCACAAAAGGCTCAAGGGCGCTCAAGTCAAACACAGTAAGAGAGACACTGCATGAAGGCGAGGTTCACACATTCACACCAAAACTGATTAAACTAACGAGACTAATTTGAGGGAAAAAATTAGGCAAACTGTGATCAAATCTGGGTACACTTTGCCACAAAATTGTACTTTCTTTCAGCAAATGCCTCGCACGGTTATACTATTTACCAAAAATGATACCATATTAAGGGCTAAGAGTTGCAACCGAGCTCTTGGTAAAGCACAATAAACTACAGCGTTATAAACCTGTTGAATGACAGAAATCAGGAAACCAAACAGTTTATTACTTCAAAATGGCACTGCGACACAACCTGTAATTATTAAAGATTTATTCTTGTCAGTTTGTGTTAAAAAATAAATAAGACAAATAAGATAAATTAAGTAAATAAGATAAAATAAGATAAAATAAGATAAAATAAAATAAATAAAATAAATACAATAAATACAATAAATACAATAAATAAATAAATAAAATAAATAAAAAATAAAATAAATAAATAAATAAAATAAATATAAATAAATAAAATAAATAAAATAAATAAAAATAAATAAAAATAAAATGTAAATTGTAAATTTATAGTCTTATCTATGTTTTCTAACAATCAATGGAATATGGTCTGTGTTTTATAACATTTTCTTCGAGTGGAAATTTAGAACATTCAAGATATTCCACACTTCGAATTTTCCAACATACTAAACTACACTACACGATGCAAAGTACAATCAGTCTGAAAGAAGTGAAGGATTCGTGTGAAGAATGAGCTCTCCCACTCACACCTCGGTCATGAGTTACTCACAGAATCCACACAATACAACTCTGCCGTACAGATAACACACGCAAGAGCTGTAAAGAGGAACCTTGAACACAAGTTTCTATGGAAGATGATGAAAATGAGTTGTAATGGACGAGCAAAGCCAACACCCTAGTGATGGTATAGTATTAGACACATTATAGCACTGCAATAACAGGAACAAGGATGCTTTTTAAAACTTCAACTGTGCAGACTAAATGCATAAAATCCACACTGAAAACCACATTTATTTAGCTGGGTATGGACAATAAACATGAAACTAAACTTATTATTTATTGTATTATTATATTTTGTATTTATTCACTTTATTATAATGTTGTATTTTATTATAATTTATTTTATCATCATTTATTTATTTATTTATAATGCATTTATTTTATCATCATTTTATTTTATTTATTTGATCTATTTTATTTTATTTGATCATTTTATTTTATTTGATCTATTTTATTTATTTATTAGAGAGAATGATAGACTGAGAAAACTAAACATGTTTTGATTTGTTTTTGTATCTTTTAACTTGGGGGGAGGAGAGCCAACAAATTCGCAAATGTAACATGGATCTATTGACTTTATTGACAGACTTAAGGCCGCATATTGATCCCCTCTAATTTGCATCCTAAATCTACTTCAGCTTCTTTTGTGATGCTAACAGAAACCACTGAATCATTTGTCAAAATCGACAGCATCTCAAGACTTAGAACGACGGGTCTGTACATGAAAATTAAACGGCGCTGCGCTGTGTAACAACCTCATTACATTCTTTATCACCGAAGATTCACCTAAAAACGTACATGTTCTTTGCCAAGTCTGAGGAAGTACTACGTGTTAAGAGAATGCGCAACTCCTTTTTAAACTACAAGACACAGGATGCCGATGGCGGTGTTTTTCGTACAGATGATGGTTTACGCTGACACTCTTGACCTGCACCGCTTCCATATGAAAAGTGAAGGCTGTTGTTGTGAGTCTAATGCGAGGGAGCGGTGCGTTCAGCTGCAGGAGGCCGTCTTCTGAGGCTGCACTGTCATTACTGTCACCGTCAGAGCCGCGCGCCCCGAGGAGGGAGTTTAAACTGTCAAAAACACAGCAGGACAACGCACCCTGTACACGTCACCGAGAGAGAACACAGATTGTAATGAAAACATCTGTTTAGTATTTCTATTGTACTTTTATAACTGAAGATCATAAATATACAAGGGTTGATAGTTTATGTTCGTCATTCATCTGGTTCTGAGTGCACCAGCTGGTCGTTAAAATGGTCTTAAGCTACGTCCGACTTAAATCTGAAAGTTAAGACCAATTTATAGTTACGACCAGGGCACCAGCAGGATACAAATGAGCTACTTGCCACGTCTATAGACAATTAAATAATCCAAGAACAAAACTAAATAAGACTAACAGCAACTAAACACTTTGTCACTTTCAAAATAAAGGCCTCTGTGTTTTCCAGCTACAGAAGCAGCTTTATTGTGACAAGGTCTGACAGCGACAGCCAAAAGACAGATTTATAACACTACTCAGGATAATTTACACTATTAAACTAGAGAATCTATGATGTTTCCAGGCAACAAGCTCAGAATACGCCGTTTTCTCATGAATGTGCATGTTAAGACCAGTCGTAGCTGTGCCTGGTCTTAAATTGAGCTGGTACACTCGGTCCTAACTCCAGTCACTATGTCGTAAGTATTAGAACAGACTTAATTTACGACCAGCTGGTGCACTCGGGTCCCGTGAACGGAGTTACTAGTGTCTTTTAACATTAAAGAGGCACTATGGAACTTTTCAGGTGCAAGGGCTGCCACCTGCTCGTCTCCCTGGAGATATTATTGCGCCATGGAGAAAAGCGGGCGGTGCAACCAGGCCAAGTTACAGGTCAAATCTGTGGAGAGGCCATACTTTTGAATATACCAACCAAAGCAACGACATCTCCATGACATCGCAAATTTACGCAGTGCACCTTTGAAGTACGGATGTTACAATAAGTGAAATATTGTTGTATCATATTGTCAAAAGCCTCAGTATTTTAAATTAAAATCCTGTTTGCTAAATTACATTGTTTTGTTCCAGCAAAAATTAAACAAACACAGGGAACTACATAGACCATGAGCCTTTGCTCCATTTCAGTGCAGACAACATAAAGAAATCATTGTTATTTAGCACTTTTATTTCTGAATTCTTTGGAATATGACTGTAATAACAGCACTGAAGGCATTTTAAAAAGAATAAGTAGCATATGTACATTACTTTTCTGTTTAGCTCTATATAATAACACAATAAATATACTGTTAGAATAAATTATGGCTACTATTTTATTGACAAAAAAATAATGCATTGGATTATACTGAATCTTTCTAGAAACTCAAAGTCCTGGGGCAGATTCACAGTGAAGTGGCTGCCATTTTGTGCCTCACCAAAAACCCAATCCCACATGATCTTGCCCAAGCCCACAACAATAGGCCACAACATGAGAGCAAGCTAACTGTCAAAAAAAAAATGTCACCATAAAATCAAATATAAAACAAAAAGGAGAAGAGGTGAAATATTGTCATTTTTAATCCTTGGTCATTAGCGTTGGGTTTTATGAGCTTACGGTTTTATGTGGCAAACCTCTGGGACAAATGCCACTTAACGGCGTGGCTCTGTTAAGGATTATGTTTTAAATGGCGCTCAGTGTTAAACAATGCTCTTGATTCAACTTGATTTTCCTGAGGGCCAGGGTCTCTGGAGGTGCACAACACGCCACGGCTGCAACAACATTTTGGGTCTCACAAAATATCCCCAACACCGTTTCAATACATTTAGATTATACAATGCAATAAATACAATACAGTAAGATTGGATTTTTGTGAAAAAGAACAGACAAAATCCATCCAGTGCTGAACCAGAAGTAAATTAGGACTAGATTAGTACCAACCAGGACTAAGCCAAGACTAACTCAAAACAGGTCTAAAGCAGAATTAAACAGGGACTAAACCAGGACTAATTCAAAACAGGTCTAAAGCAGAATTAAACAGGGACTAAACCAAGACTAACTCAAAACAGGTCTAAAGCAGAATTAAACAGGGACTAAACCAGGACTAACTCAAAACAGGTCTAAAGCAGAAGAATTAACAGGGATAAACCAGGACTAACTCAAAACAGGTCTAAAGGCAAGAATTAAACAGGGACTAAACAGGACTATTCAAAACAGGTCTACAAGCAGAATTAAACAGGGACTAAACCAGGACTAACTCAAAACAGGTCTAAAGCAGAATTAAACAGGGACTAACCAGGACTAACTCAAAACAGGTCTAAGCAGAATTAACAGGGACTAAAGCAGGACTAAACTAAAACAGGTCTAAAGCAGAATTAAACAGGGACTAAACCAGGACTAACTCAAAACAGGTCTAAAGCAGAATTAAACAGGGACTAAACAGACTAACTCAAAACAGGTCTAAAGCAAGAATAAATAGGGACTAAAACGGACTAACTCAAAAACAGTCTAAAGCAGAATTAAACAGGGACTAAACAGGACTAACTCAAAACAGGTCTAAAGCAGAATTAAATCAGGGACTAAACCAGGACTAACTAAAACAGGTCTAAAGCAGAATTAAACAGGGACTAAACCAGACTAACTCAAACAGGTTCAAAGCAGAATTAAACAGGGAAAGTAAACAGACTAATCAAACAGGTCTAAAGCAGAATTAAACAGGGATAACAGGCTACTCAAAACAGGTCTAAAGCAGAAATTAAACAAGGGACTAAACCAGGGACTAATCAAAACAGGTCTAAAGCAGAATTAAACAGGGACTAACAGAGACTAACTCAAACAGGTCTAAAGCAGAATTAAACAGGGCTAAACCAGGACTAACTCAAAACAGGTCTAAAGCAGAATTAACAGGGGACTAAACCAAGATAACTCAAAACAGGTTCTAAGGCAGATTAAACGGGATAAACCAGACTAACTCAAAACAGGTCTAAAGCAGAATTAAACAGGATAAACCAGACTACTTCAAAACAGGTCTAAAGCAGAATTAAACGGGACTAAACCAGGACTAACTCAAAAGCAGGTCATAAGCAGAATTAAACGGATAAAGACTAACTCAAACAAACAGGCAGAAGCCGCCTAAAGTCTAAACTAGTGCTTACACAGAATTAACCAGTTAACAAGATTCATTTTTCTCTTTTTTTTTTTTTCTATAGACAATGACAAAAAACTTAGACTCTGGATCTGGATCAATTCCTAAAATGTTCACTGGTCGTTTGGTCCAAAAGTGTTCGATCACTGTTGAGGCTGTGGACAACGTTGACGCTGATTAATTGTCTGCATTGTTACGTAATAAAAACGCTTGCATTTGTATGTTGTTTGAAAATACATACAAATCAATAATGTCTGTGGCGCACGCCCACGCCCTGGTTCAAAGTCTGTCTCTTTTTATGAAATAAGTTTGAAAGTCATAGGGAAAATCCAACTGTAAAAGATCCTCAACACACAAGATTTATTTAGATTTTTTTTGTTGTATCCACCGGCCTTAGCTCTGACATCTTACATAATTAGTATAACTCAATTTATTTATATAGTTTAAAAGAAAATTATAATAGAGAACAATGAGTACTTTAACTATTACGCCATGAAGAAACAGAATCAAACTTTCTGTGGTAAGTTATATGAAATAATGGAAAGATGTAGAAGTGCAAAATAAAAGTCATTTAAATTCCTCCTTTGTAATGATCGTTTTACGTGCGAATCAGTCAAAGTGAATGTAAAAGTCCCGACAGGAAACAGCTAATGGACATTAATGGTCTCAAACGGGCAGAAGTGAACACAAGCGCACCATTGGTTAATTTGCAGAGCGGATCGAGCGTTGGGCCAAATGCACTCTCAAATGGATGTCAATATTTTTTAAGATACTCCGCACTAAAAATGTCAAAACATTCGCGCCGGCCCCGTCGGACACGAGGCAGAGCTCTGTGTCTGCGCGCGGGACCGCCGCGCGGGACTCCGGCCGCGCGCGGCACTCGATCAGGAATCTACAGTTTTGTGCAAATTCGATTTTCCGCTGCAGAAGAAGGCGTCGAACAAGTATTTCTTTTGACGGATTCAAGGACGAAACATCTGCAGAGTTTCACGACACAACTGTCCGCTCGTTGAAATTGCACTGGTTAAAGTTAAAACGGCTGAAATGAACATTCAGAGTGACACGTTGCTATGGAACAGGAAGTAACGCTGTAATGTTTCGGCTGAGCGATGGGATTTTCAATGTGATTTTATTTGACGTGTTATTAGATCTAGGACTAGACAGCGAACAATCTTAAACACAGGACTAACCAGGACTAAACCAGGACTAAACCGGACTAAACAGGATAAACCAGGAACAATAAACCAAGAACTAAACAGGACTAAGCCAGGATAAACAGGACAAATAAAACAGAACCTAAACGGACTAGACAGGACAATAACCAGATAAACCAGGATAGGCTAGGATAGACCAGAATTAACAAGAACTAAACCAGGATAGACTCGGACTAGACAGGACAATCTAAACCCAAAACTAAAGCAAGGACTCTAAACCCAGAATAAGAGGATAGGCTAGGGACTAGACCAGGACAATCTAAACCAAAAAATCAGGACTAGGCTAGGACTAGACAGGACAATTCTAAACCCAGACTAAACACGGACAATCTAACTACCAGAACTAAACCAGGATAGACAGGACAATCTAAACCGAAAAAACCAGGATCTAAACCCAGAACTAAACCAGGACAATCTAAACCCAGAACTAAACCAGGACAAGGCTAGAACAGAATCAAACCAGGACTAGACTAGGACAATCCAAACCCAGAACTAAACCAGGACTAGGCTAGGACAGAACTAAACTAGGAGTAGACCTGGACAATTTAAACCCAGAACTAAACCAGGACTAGACTAGGACAAGGGATATCCATGTTATTTACAATGATTGTAAGAAGAAACATCAAATTCATCATGAAATGTCGTTTGTTTTGTGATTTTGGCTGATCTTTAAATAATGCTCACTTTCTTCCTTCATTTAAATGACTTAATTGAGTTGATTGAATAATCACAATTATCCATTAAGATACAGACACAGAACTAAACCAGGACTGGGCTATAACAGAACCAAACAGAGTCTATATCAAGACAAAACTGGGCTGAAACCAGGACCAAACACACCCAATGCCAGAAGGAATCAGAGTACAAGTAATGCCTCTTGAGATATTGATATTTGAAGTCAAACAGATGAATACAAGAGTGAAACAGTGATGTGTGGACAGAGGAGGTGGAAGGTTGCAGGAACGTTGAGATGTTCTTTGCACAGTGAAAGAAGTCATGAAAGTGTCTGCAGGTCTGGTCACTGTCACAGCCGACCAAGACACAGCCACTAAAGCCAAAAGACACATTTAAGAGTAATTTAAACCAAATATTTGTAAATCAACCCGGGGGAAATTCTAGGCGAAATGTAAAATTGACAAAAGGTTAATCTGTTGTTTACTTTGGAGTTGAACAGAAGCAGTGCAGACGGTGACCACATTATCAGGGTCAAAACAAAGACTGGAGCTGGGCCAGTTTACGAGGCCGACAAGACCCAAAGTCTGTGGGGTCATTGGGAATGTAAAGAGCTAAAGGCCTCTGGGTAAGGCTGGACGATATGCCAAAAACATATGGAACAGCCTTTCTGAAGCTAACAATAAGATTTGTGTGACACATTACAGGGATGTTAGGGTAACAAAGAAGATTGGTTTCAGTGCAAACGAAAAGGACAGGCTATTATCAGGAGGCTCCACCCAGTGGGCAGGGCTAACTCAGAGTAGGATAAATATCAGAGTTCTCAGACTAGATCCACAGATTGAAAATGACTCTTGGATGAAACTTCTTGTTTGTCAAAAAAAAAAGATGACTTCAACTGAATATTTTTCTAAAATAAACAACCATTGCAATATAATACATGTTTCAACAAGCCACAAAAAACTAAAATGAAAAGTGATCATGTGCATTTCTGTCTCAGGGATGATGTTCCAATATAAAGGGGACGCCCTGGGTCAATATTGTCCTTCACAGTTCATTGACAGTTCATTGGCGCTTACATTCACTCCAGATTAAACAGGCGTTAATTTGAATGTTTAGTGTCCATCGAGTAAACATAACTGAAGGAAAGACGTGTGTCACATTTAAATGATTCACACATCAACTGAAACATGAGTAAACATAATTGTTTTTGTAAAGCCCAAAATCACAGCAGCACTCACATTGCGGGGCTGAAGAAGATGATTGGTTTTACCAGGAGAAAGTTAGAAAAACAAACAATGAAACCGTCAGAAGCAGATTAACAACCGTTCACAGGGATTAAAGGGCACATATTATGCAAAACTGAGTGTTCTAACATCGTTCCCACATCAAGAACACCTCATCAAAAACACCTTAGCACTTCATTCACGCTAGTTTGATGAACGCAGGTTTAAAATACACCTGCGGTCAAATATGAGAAGTCATAAGCTGTCACAAACTGGGAGAGCGGCGCACAGGTATCGTTGTTTCTATATTTACATGATATCATGGCATCCGCGTGCTAACACTTGTGTAAACTTGTAGCAGCCTCCACCACCCCCGCTGACATCGGGTGTGGACCGATCTGACGGTTAGAATGGGCCATTTGGTGAGTTTGTGTTTTTGTTTTGTTGCTCCGTTCTCAATAATATGTCATTAAATGGATCAATGTGTTTGCACCCGGTTGCCCGCCTTCTTCATGCGTTATTGTAGGGCATTGGAGCCAATTGTTTTCCTTGGCTAGAGCAACTACGGATGTTCAGCATGACCACGAGATACTAGAACTTCTGTTTATTTCAAGTGTATGTATCCAAACGGCATATATACTGTGTGTTTAATCATGCGTACACTGCCAAACAGGGAAAACAACACAAAGCTAGTAGTAGTTAAATATTGATTTGTGTGTTTCTAAAATGGTTTGTGGACCATGCCAGGTGTGCCCAGTACCACACCTCTGACGGTGAGCGGAGACCCCAAAAACAAACCTAAAAACTCAACTCTTCGACCTTCTGTGGACTGGAAGGGGGCTGTTGCACTGTCCAGTCCCAAACTTACTCGCACTCAAATGTACTTGCTCATGTGGCAAATGTATTTTTTGTGCGATTTGTTACGCCTCTCTGTACTGTGGCTGTTGTTGAGGAACATTTAGTAATTATGTACACTTGAGGTTTTAAAAATAAACTCAAATGCCCGTCTGCCTTATTATTCTTTCCGTTCTCCCACCTCCCAGTGACTAGCCGTGGCGAAATCTTCTGGTCTGGCCTCTTCATCTCCGAACTCAAATCCCCTCTTCCTTAGTAGAGATGTAACGATATCGCAAGTAAAACCACAATATTTTACTTACATTATATCCTGTCATTCTTATTTATTTATTTGTTTTTTTATTCAATTCTTATATTTGGGTCGGGGCAGCGCTTGTTAATGAACGTATGAAGGGCTAACTCCCACCCGCTCTCCTGCATTCACTCTCACGAACGCACTCTCATTCATACAACACACTATTGTACATGTTTTGTGTCACGATAGCACAAATTCAGATAAGATTAGATCACTTTTATTTGTCCCACAATGGGGGGAAAAGTCCAGTGTTGCAACAAAGGGTGCAGAAGCAGATTAGGCACAGTATAATAATAAAAACAGATGACTTAGAAAAAAGAAAATCTCTGATAATCTTAATAATAACACTAACTATATTAACTGTATATTGCTTCAAAAAAATACCACAATCAACGTTAATTGATTGAAACTGTCCCTAAAGCAGAATACTCTCCATAAAGTATGTTCTAAATGTACACTATTGTTAAAAGACAGATATTGCAATACAAAAATGGCACAAAAAAACACTTGAGTTGGTTTCGAACGAGCTAAAATGTTATAGCGCAACGAAAAAAACTGACACAATGACTACTAGTTACAATGAAAAATACAGTATCTACAGTATTGAGCCCCAAAAGCACTGTTCGGTCGATCAGTTATTGAACAATGCGTCGATATAGTCATAACCATCGTGGCAAACTTTCGACTAACCCTGACTAGACCCGGACTGAACCAGGACTGAGAAGACTATCCCACGTCTACATGGCGACTACACTGAAGCCGCACCGGGACTAAAAGGGGGACCAAAGCCTGAGTCATTCATTATCAACAGCACAGATGAGTAGCACTTTGTACGAGTGGATTTCCCTTGTTCTTCCTGTTCCAAAATAGCACCACCGCTCTCATGTCAGCGGCGGGTGCATCAGCAGTATTTTTGCACCGTGTTATTTCTATCCTCTTGTTTTCTCCTTTTGCCTGCGAGTCCTTATCACCCGGTGCGGTGCTGCGCGCTGCATCCTGTTTGCTCTCAGACAGGCAAACAATAGGGAAAAGAGCCTCGTTCACAGGCCATGAATGTCACTGTCACGGTATCGCAGTAAAAGAAACATTTCAGTCACCTCTGGAATGACGGCATGAGCAAAATACCACTTGATCTGTAAGTGTTTTATAGTAATAATGCGACCAGCTTTATAATAATGAAAAACGTTCTAATATTATTCCTCTGCGAGACATACAACGTGATTGAGTTTCATAACTTTATAACTAATCGATATCGAAACGAGACACTCTTTGAACAAGTACTGAAACAAAATAAAACGGACATTTTCAATAAATAACAATATGCATGAATGTAGTCTGTTAAATCAGGAGTTTATTTAATTAAATGATAGGACACTGGCTCTATATTTTTAGCCATTGTCTCAGGAGCATGTATGTTTATGATATATGCTACGTATGGGTTATTAGACATACAATCACCTTCAGACTCTTCAATTTTATTTAATCCACTTAATCCACTTAATCCATTCAATCCATTCAATCCATTTAATCTATTTGATTGAATTTGATTGAATTTATTTGAATTTGATTGAATTAATTTGAATTTGATTGAATTAATTTGAATTAATTTGAATTAATTTGAATTAATTTGAATTAATTTTATTTATTTTATTTATTTTATTTTTTTTATTTATTTACACGTATTTTATTTATTTACATGTATTTACATGTATTTACATGTATTTACATGTATTTACATGTATTTACATTTTATTTATTTTGACTAAACGGGTTGTTTTCTAAAAGGAAAACTTAGATAATAAAGGCACATGAAGCCAAAAGTGGTTTACATTTTAGTCGTTCTTGAAGCAATAAGAAGTGACCCAAAACCCACCTCTGTTAGAATATAGTGGTCTTCTTCTGTCTGCAAAAGGACAACGCACTTTCCCAGGGCACCAAAATAACATCGCATTTGAGCCAATCGACCCCAGTATCGATCGATCCAATACCATTTTGAGACTCATTCCATACCATCCCGAGTATTTCAAGAAAACAAAATGACATATTCACATTCTAATAGTCGTCGATTTCACTTTTAATTGATCCTGACGTTCTTATGCAGCGAACAGCCGAGGAGTGAACCGTCTCGCTCCTGCTGCTCGTGACGGGGCAGAAAAAGGGGGAGTGAGTGGAGAAATCAACATTGTTCTAGGGATTGTTTTACTGGGTATCTGGTTTTAAAAACGCATTATGGAGGAATAGGATACTCTTGGTGACGACACGGTGAGGCGTATTTAGCAACGATCAAGGAAAACGAACTGCATTTGGAGAAACGGGTAAGAGACGGCCTGAAGAGAATATAGTGTAGGATTGCAATTAAATGCTGCATAATTAAAGGCAAAGCGATGGCAATTCTGGTATAATTTAAACACTAAATGCAGCCAAGACAACAGAAAATAACTAAACTTTAACAACGCGAAAATAAAAAGCGATATAAAGTAAATACCGTACGTTGCAAAGGAAATAGGCGGATAACGAGAGCCAAAGAACCAAAGAGACGGGTATTTAATGATTGAATTTGATGCATTGCTTCGACCCATTTACCTACAAATGCTCGAAAGGGTCCGCGGTGGTCTAGTTTCCACTGAGAGCCGGATTTCCATTTGAGGACGGACCCGCTTCGCACGTCTCAGAAAAGCCCCATTTCCGTCGCGGATCAGAAATAGGACCAAAATATATATGAGCCAGGACCCAGGCCAAGACCAAATCAGGGCAAAGTCCGCTCCACACGGGTCTAAATGTGGACCAGCTCCGAGTGACCTTCAAACAGACTCTGGAACCGAGAAGAAGGAGTTTCCACAACAGAGCCGGGGCCAAAAGGAGGACTACAGGGAGTCCCATCCAGTGGAACCAGGACAAGACCAAAAAATAGTCAGCTCTCCTGTGGTCAAAATATAATGGACACCAAAGATCAGGGCTAAATTTACTTTGAGCAACGTCACAATGGTGGAAAACATACCTGGAACTGTATTTTTGCTTCATTAAAGTAATTTATCCTATTTACAAGGTTGTCTTCCCCGAGTTCTTAGAAATCACCCCCGTTTCAATTTCCCCAGATCGTTGATTGATAGATAATGTCCAGCTCATTTTTTTAAGGCCATAAAAGGCATAAACCGGACTCGTTCTGCGGACAAATTGTGTTCACAACAAACACACGGCTCTATTTGCAAAGCATTTACTTTACCTGAAGGCTTCATTTATTTATATTTGCATTGTTCATTCCAACCAGTGCAAGGCAAGGCAAGGCAAGTTTATTTGTAGAGCACAATTCGTGCACAAGGCAATTCAAAGTGCTTCACACAACAGGGAAAAAATGCATTAAAATCACAAAAACATGGCAGAAATCACAAAATCTTAATTTAAAATAGCCATTTTCAGGCTTTCCGTCAAATAGTTCAAGACATAAAAGAGAAGAGTGCAAAGAAAATCATTTCAGTCATATGCACAGTCAAACATAACAGTTTTTAGTTTAGATTTGAACATTGCCAGAGTAGCGGCCTGTCTCACATCCTCAGGAAGACTGTTCCAGATTTTAGCTGCATAAAACTGAAACGCATAGTCCTGACTCTGGGCACACAGCAGGAGGCTGGTCCTGAGGTCCTCAGAGTCCGAGACTGTGTTCATATGGCACTAACATGTCCGAGATGTACTTTGGTGCTAGGCCATGGAGAGACTTGTATACAAGCAGAGCTGCTTTGAAGTCTCTTCTCTGAGCCACAGGGGGCAGTGCAGAGACCTGAGCACAGGACTAATGTGATCGTACTTTTCACTCATTTTTTAAAAACATGTGACATATTGACTTTCCTTTTGGGGGAATTTCCCTTTTCCCCCCTCACATTTCTGGTAATACTAAAAGACCATTGTGCTTCTGTTAAGGTTAAAATGACCACATAACATTGTCATTAATCACGGTTCATAATAGTTTCCATTTGTACATCTGGTATACGTTTCTTCTGTTGTCGAGTATAACTTGTATAAAGCTTCATGTTTATAATAAGGTTATGGCCTGAATTCCAATGGAAAATGTGCCATTCTCTAAAGTGTGTCGTGGTTTGTGCTCTTGGGAAGTGTCTGAATCCAGGTTAAGACATAAAAGTGCCGCAGCGTGTTGAGGAGCGGCAGCGCAGGTTGGACGCTCTTCTAATAAACTGACATCAAAATAAAATGGGACACGAAAATGGAACCGTCTCATAATAGAAACTGGGTTTTGACCTCAATCCTTTAACTATTCCCCCAATTATAATTACTAGAGGTCTGTTTGTGGTCGTATGCGTGTAGATAACGTGCCCTCTGCGACCTTTTCTGGTGCAAATAAATACACATTATACATAAATAGAAGTTTAGTGTGGAACATCCCAAAGAAAGCAATGATATCTCCAAGAAGGTCAAGAAGGTTATGGGCCCTCCAGCCGGAAAGTTCCAGAGTGCACATTCTAAGTGTTTTATGTATTCTTAATGCGCTCGAAATAGTGTTTCAAACTCGACTTCAGTACTAAAGGAATGTACTCTATTCTCCAAAAATACTTCTTTCTTTATGAAACATTGTGGTCTGCTATGAGTTCTGATCATTCTAAAATCGTTCAGGAAAACATCACATTTTGTCCTGTTTATGTGACTTTTTTTTTTTAGCATTGATACTTACTCAAACTAGTATCGAAACTAGTTACTCATTTGAGCATCGATGAGTATCTGATTTCCGATACTGTAGACCACCCTTGCTTATACAGTGGTTAAACTTTGCAGATGCCCCGATATAAAAAAAAAAATTACAATACTTAATAAATGGCCTTTCTTTGGTCGTAATTGGTTTAAAAATAATAAGAATTAAATACACTTATGTGCCGCTGGCTATAAATGAGATTATTGTGATTTTCTGCATTGATCCAAGACACGCACTGTGGAATAACGCACGGGTTTGTCGTCTCGAGTGAAGTAAAAGCGCCTTAGACCTCCATCTCTTCACTCAAACAATCCAAAAGGCAAAATCTATGGCACAGCGTTTAGGAGGCTCCTTGACCTTCGGCATAAACAAACTCTCCCAAAGCTGACAGGAGTCGAGAAGAGGCAAACGTTGCACTTTCGTCGCGTGTTCACCCTGGTGGTAGATGTATTACAATGCGGTTAAGCCTTCAACACGACCTGAAGATTCAATTTGGATGGAAATCTTAGAAATTCATAACGTGACCATTTGAAGGACTTCCTAATGAAACCTGGAACAGAACCAACCGTGTGCAGCTTTGACATTGCCGCTACTGCGTTTTTCAATCGCAACCAAACACAGCATTTTCTGACAGAAGATGGACTCCCAAATGTCCCACGCCCCCATGCTTCTTCAAACCAACGGTCAGAAAAGTAACACATTGCTCCTTTAGGATTTACAACTGAAATCCAAATGCCTCTAACGGATCGGACTTTCGCTTCAACAAAGACCTATAAAACAGCCCGGGTCGGATCATTACAAGACGTTGGCCTATGCAAACTCCCTTGTAAACATGCTGTGGGCATGTTTTACGAGCTTATAAGTCTTCAACGAGTCCAACGCGGTTCATATGGAAACTCACTGCCGCGTTTTTACATAGACCGCTGACAAAACGCGCTTACATAATTTAACAAGGTTCCTTCCATCTGGCGAACAGACCGTGAAGCAAATATCTGTAAAACTCAAACAAGGATGAAACGAGGAGCATTATCAGGTGATGAAGGCACTTGTTTCTGTGGACATTCATCTCCGCTCCAAACCAGCCTCCCGACGGCCCAAATTGGGTAATAAAAGTCTGTGGAGCGCGGACGGGGACGGGACCGCCATCTGCTCGTCGTGAATGTGGCGAGACTTGGTTCGAGCAAGGATTTGGGGTCTCCGAAGTACAACATATGACACGACATATGACATTTTTTTTGCACAAAATTACCCTTTTTTGAGCTTTGACCATTGATTTTTAACCACCATTTCATTGTTCCCCAATCAAAAATAGCCATGGAGTTGTATTTAGCTTCATTCACGCTTGTTTGATCGATCCCGTTCAGTAAGTCCTCTCCCTCCGAGCCTCAGAAAACTCTCCGTTTCAAGCTGCGACGTCATAAATAAAAATCCGGAGGTCTCGTGCCCGTTTCAAGTGCGCAAATCTTCGCCAGACTCATTCGCTCACATTCGTTACAACTGCGTGTTTGTATCAGCATGTCAGGGCAAGCTAGGTGTATTTTATTTCCACATGGTAATTCCCTCTGCGGTCAGTAGATGGAGTTCCAACACAAATCCTGATGAGAGAACGTCGCACAGCTATAAAGTAATGTATGCTTTCTGTAGACAATACATTATTTTCAGCTCTAAAACAAGAAAAGGCCTAAATAATGGTACTAAAAAATACCCAAAATATATAGTATGTGTCCTTGAATGCATTTAAATGAAAAGCAAACCCATGGAACAGAAATTAAATGCCTTCATTTGTCATCTGCAAACTACATTTTTTACATTTCTGCCTTTAAATATTGAATAAACATCCATATGTACACTTTAATCAAAGTCACACACAATTCTTTCCATTGGCCGCAGTGAGTCATGTGTTAGAAGCTGCTATGACTACATATACAAGCCCAATTAAAGTCATAAATATTGTAATAACATGAGCATGCTTTGTTGCTTGGCTACAGCACGCACTTTCTTCCTTCTAAGCAATTTTGACATGACAAAACTGAACATTTAAAACAAATATACAAATATACAACAACAAAAAAGAACAATAGTGTCTCTCGTTTTACTGTTGCACCAAAGCACGACTCGGGGACCATTTCCCAAAGTCATTGTAAGCAAAGCAGCGGAAGTCTCAGACAAAAGATGCATTATGGGTGAGGACCACAGGGAGGGTCCGCATTGTTGTCCAGAGTGGAAACTTTACTGCTGGAAGTCCAAGTGATAACCCACAGCCCAGTGCGCCAACAACCCGACGGGGCCACACGCGCACACAAACGGTGCGCGGCGAAAAACGGAAAATGTGGGCAAAATCCTCTGAAACCACGTGGGGGAAAACTGGGAGCGGCCCATAGCAACTGCGACCGTACAGAGCGGTTCGGTTCTGATCACGGGTTTGACTTTTCCAAGAGCAATACTTCAACGCGCTTTTGCTCCAGAGGGCAGGCCGTGTGAGTAAATATTTTAGCAACACATTCTTTCCTTGTAATTGTTTCCATTCGTTACAGTGTTAAAATTAGCTTGCAATAAGTCAAACAAAACAAAACAAGTATGATGACACATTTATCTTCAGAAGTCACATACATTTTTACCAAATTAAGAACTAACATCAATATTGTGGGTCTTGTCCAACATATATCAGTATCATGCAGGTCATATGTAATACTGTTTCATGACCACTTTGATATTTAACACATTTCTTCTACTAAAGTTGATCATTTTAATGCTTTTTTTTTGTATAAAACTTTCTGTTTTTAGGTTTTAAAATACAGTTCTACAACAAGCACCTTCACCTTCACCTTCACCTTCACAAAAACAACAATATGCATGTCGTCATCAGTTATGTTTGTGCTTATTTGTGCTCGTAGTGATGCTGAATTATTGCCTCGATGTTGTGAGCATTTGTACAACAATAGCAGGAGAAGCGAATGTGGTTTAGTTTTAGAGGTCAGGGAAAGGTCACGTAAACACAAACATATTCAAATCGATGGCGCTTGGAAGATACTAAACGCCGTATTTAGCAGCCATTCTAATGTATTTACCCAGTAGTGACACAGTTTAATGAGTGGTTCCATCGCACTTTTATTTACCATTTACTTTGTAACGTTGTGTTTGTTGCTCCCAAAAAAAAAAGCCATGTCGACTTTGCCAATAACGGTCTCTTTTCGGCGATCCAGCCCGAGTTCTAAAGTGGTTTTCAGCCTTGTCGTAAATAGCTGGTGGGATTATCCAGTTAAAAAAAAAAAAAAAAAGTGTCATCACGTCTTCATAACTTCCTAATTTGCCATAGTTACAGGCCTTCAGACTGGACGTTTGGCAGACCCGTGAGCTCCCCCGCGCTGGTCTGATCCGGCTGCAGTGTGCGCGGAGCGAAACGAATTTAAAACCGAGCCGGAGCCGCAGCCGGAGCCGCAGCCGGAGCCGCAGCCGGAGCCGCAGCCGGAGCCGCAGCCGGAGCCGCAGCAGGAGCAACGGCATTTGCATCTCAAAACACAAACAAGACGGCTCCAGACTTACCAACGGACTTTATACTTTGAATTCACAGAAATACTAACCAAAAAACACTTACTTTGCCCGCAGTGGGAGGTAATGGAGTAACGGGCCACGACAAAATGACCCTAAATAATAAATTTGCTCAATCTCAACAACATGTAAGTATTTTTTCTTCACTCTACAGCCCGAAAATAGACATAAATGTTAAGAGCTTTATTTTTAATCTGGCTGTTTTTGCCACATTTAACTTTATTTTGCTTTTCAGAGAGTTCAATTTTGTAAAGCCGCTCACAAATGAAAGGGTGGTATGAAAGACCACGAGAATGAAGGAAAATGAAAGATTTGAGTGTCGTTTGGTCTCAATAATGATGAATAAATCGTTAAATAACTAACATTCGATACCGTGGCACCCCTATACTCCACTACTGAAACGTAAAGTGACTTGATGATACACGATTACAAGTAAAAGTGAGGTCAGCACCAGCCCGCGGTTAACGACTTGGCCGGACCCGCTTCAGACCGAGGCCTCGGAGGAAAAACAACAATGGACTTAAAAAGGAAATCTGGAGCAGCAGCAGCTCCTGTGCACAGACAATAAGACTTTCCATCAAAAGAGCATGTTGAATAAACAAGGTCCGACAGGGAATGTGAGGCAGCGGGAGACGCACGGCGAGAGAGACGAGAGGTCGGACCGACACCGGGGCGGCACGACGATCGCCAAACACATTTAGGACACATGTAAGGAATGCATCATGGACGGAGCCCGATCCATGACGTCAACCACGACTTTGTAACCTTCAAATTATTACTAGAGACATTACTGGCGTTATCTTTTTCAATGGGAATTGTCGAGACTCAACAAATGCTCAATTGATACGGTCCAAATGTCCAATCAGAAGCTTAAAGTGACGTGTGACGGGTTTTTTTACGATCTTGTAATTTTGACTTTATTTGGTGTGTTTATACCCGTCGTACATATAAATGATGGTTTTACGCCAATCGAGCAGGTATTTGTGGAGAAAAGGTTGAAAATTCTGTAGAAAATGACAGGAAGTGACATCACAATAGGGACGCTCATTCCAGTCAAAGTTTATACAAAATGTACGCAAAAGAAACACACTTTTTGACAGTCTAAACATGAATTCAACTAAATAAAGTCGCTCTCATATATTCCCATTTGTCAAATAAAAAAATAATTGCCATTAGATGAGTTTCCTAGTGTGATGTCATCAATTACAAACAGGAAGCGAAATTATAAACCTAAAACATTTGCTTTTAATCTGGCCCGCCGAACATTTCTAGTTTATTTTTATTAATTTCCAATTGATATTTAGCGTTTTTATCGCTAGAACTACAATTCCCACAATCCTTTGCAGCCATGGCCCCTCCTCTGGCTCCTGTGTGTGATGCCAGAGCACGTGCCGAGGGGCTGAGAGGGCCGATGCGCGTCGTGCACTTATCAGACTTATGTAGAGGTGTGAGCAAAGACGAGTGGTTTCGGGAAGCACGGGGAATAAAAGGAGGCGGTTTTGTTTTTGAGCTGTGCTAAAAGCGGTGCTAACGTGGAGCTAACAAGAAGAAGAAAACACACTTCTCTGATGACAGCTCTGTGAGGAAAACATCCAAAACCTGGACCGATCCTGAGCCACAGGTAAAAGCACAGGTCAGAGTGTAATGAACATGTGAACGTGACAGAGTGAAGCTGCTGTGAGCTCAGACTGTGTCCACACTAACGTGACCGTGAACACAAACACAATGACCTCATTGGAGCCACCACATGAATAATTCGCCACTAAAATAAGCCTAAAGTATTAAAATAGTGAGCTCAAATTGAGTTTGTGCAGCAGCATCAACATGTCTGTGATACCAACATTTAATATCAGAATCATCTCACACGTCCATGTTCCTGCTCCTCAGTCTTTCCCCTGCTGCAGATTTGTGCAACAGTGTCCACATAGAACTATTACTAGACTATATAAATGTGTTAGATTTTTTTATTGGTTTATTTTGTACATTATGTTCGGCCCGCGACCCAGCCAGAGTTTGACACCCCTGCTCTAAAGGGTTCAGAAACAGCTTCCGTTTTAAAATCGGGGTACAGTTGTTGTCGTTTGCTGCGGTCCAGAACACAAGCGATCGCGTTCACTCAAAACGAAAGAATCTCCTTTCATTTGAAGACGGAAGAAGAAGCATCAACGTGTGACGCAGGTGCAGCTTCGAAAGTGTCACGTCCGCCAGCAAAACTGACAAACCGACTCTCCACAAGCCACTACGTTACCATAATTATCGTACAAACTGTTTAACAAAGCCTCTGTTACGGTTATTGTGCGAAGAAACGTCACAATTTAACGATTATTTACAATTACTGACACAAAAAAAATGTGAAATCCTTCATTTTCTTTTATTTAATACATTACCGTTTAATAATGTGTGACCAGCTTTACGGAATCAAACTTTCGAATGCAAAAGCAGACACATTTTGGTGTACTTTTTAGAGTATAAATGACTAATAATAACAGATAATGGATGATCTGAATAATCTTGACATCTCTAGGTCACAATGAGCAGAAAATATATAATTATTTGAGGAAGAAGGTGGCATTTCTTTCACAAAACCTTATTTCCAAACCTACTTTCTGGGTTAATTTGGTGCGTCGGGCCACTCCTGCCACACGCCACACGGGAACATTCTCCATTACTTTATTTTTAGCCGGACAACCTCAATCATTTCTAAAACAAGTCCCCTTCTGTTGCTTGTTCCAGCCTTGTGTTTCAAAGGCTTTAAACGACTGCTCTTTTGGGACGTTCCTCTAAACGGCACCTGTCTACGGAAGCCTCTGAGGGGCCAAACGAGTTACGGGTGGTTAAAAGGGGTCAGGGCAGGTTGGACCGTAAATAAACGACGGGTATTTTAAGCTCGAGACCAATGACCAGACTGTTACGAAGTATTGGTGTCGTAAAATGTGATGCTGAGGCAATAATCGATATCGTGACAAAGTAAATACAACCCACGGGGAGAACATGCAGACTGATGACAGAGAGGTGTGATGTGAAGAGCTCTAACAGCTCTGCCACCGTGCACCACAAGGGATTTTATTTATTATTTTCTTGGTTTTCGCTCTATTCAATGTTTCATGTGACAAACAGAAAATTGAGGTTTCCACATTTTAGTCTGAATGTAACTGAAATGATTTGGTCAAAAAGTATATTAAAATACAACAATACTAATCATAACAATAATACAAATAAATCATAAAATAATAATAATACTAATAATAACAATAATAAAAATAAATCATAAAATCATAAAATAATAATAACAATACTAATAATAACAATAATAAAAATAAATCATAAAATCATAAAAATAATAATAATAATAATAACAATACTAATAATAAAAATAAATCATAAAATCATAAAAATAATAATAATAACAATACTAATAATAAAAATAAATCATAAAGAATAATACTAATAATAACAATAATATAATAAAAAATATAATAAAATAATATTCATAATAATCATAATAAACTGCTTTAGGTATTACTACAACCTCAGCGCGCAAGAACAATCCATCTTGTTTGTATTGAATGAGAAATAAATCTTTTTAATCCAGGCTGTGCCATTAATCGAGCAGAGATCCAAGTGTTTCTAATCAAAAGTTCTACAACAAATCTAGAAAAAGCATGTGGGTTTTTTAAGGAACTTTTGAGACATTTGAGAGCGAGGACTGAAATATGACCTGCTGAGCGTGTTTGGAGCGGTCTAAAACTACAGCTACAACTACATTTTCCTATAAAAACACATACATTTGTGTTCTTTGCAGAGGATTCAAACGTGATATATCGTGCAGCCCGAATTGAAAGCCACTTTAAAATCGTTTTAATCATTTTCGCCTTGCTCCATTTGACCCCGAGCCCCTCCGTCTGAGTGGCACTGATCGCGATCGAGCCGACGGCGGCAGCTTGTGTCACGGCGTCCGTCTCTTGCTCTTGGCTCACGCGTGTGCGCTGAGAACGGCCCGTGCGTGTCTGAACAACGGGAGCCGCTCTGCTCTGGGAATTCCACCGTAAACATAAGACTTCAGGAAGAGTCTGAACACGGAGCTCCGCAGTAAAAGTAAGTAAAAGCGAAAGATGGGACGAGCGAGGTGCGGCGGAAAAGCACGGGTGTGTACATGCGCTTTGTGCTGCTAATTTTGTACACTATTGTTAATTTACCACAGAGCAGCCACGTTACCTCCTGCCAAGAATTAAAATAACCATTCTTGCAGGTTGAACAGTCAGACAGTTATTCTTTAAACGCTCTGAATTCTTGATTAGTCGACTAACGGGGAGAAAAGTGGCAAAAATCTCACAATAAATGTCAGTATCTCAATGATCTGACCGTGTATCGGACGCAAACTGCACTCACAAAAGTACGACTGCGCGGGAGGTCAAACAGTCATTATTCTGTGTATTTTAAATAGCATGGGTTAATGTTCTGACTCAAAAAGATAAAACAAAAAAACACAAGAAATGAAGCATGACCAGAGAGAACACAGAGGATGAAAATGAAAGGAAAATAAAGAAAAATAAACGTGTCATTTAGTCCAGAATCGGTCAAATTTGTGCATTTTCAGATCCAAATGTGATCCAAGATTAAGTCCAAATGGGATTTATTTGTTTTTTTCCATTTCCATAAGTTAATGACAGTGTATTTATATGTAAAAAAGGCCAATTAAACTCATAATTCTCTCATAAATCTTCATCTAACTCACTCTTATCGTTCTGCTTTCTGCCCATTAAAACGTCCAATACAAATAAAATAATTAGTCAACTAATAACATTTTTGGTGGACTAAAACACCACTGATCGTTTAATCAACTAACAGCCGAGAGAGTTTGTTTGACTGTTTTTACTCCAGATGCCCTGCCCTGGAACAACTGATCGAGTACTAATAATGAGTGGACACATGCAAAAAGTTTAAACATCGAAACACAAAGCAATGACTGTCCAAACCGGCAGAATACTGACAATAAACTGTAAAATATACGATTATACAACAAGACTGTAACATACGTCATTGTCCTGTCCATTTAGGAGGGAAAGTATTCATCCTGAAGTTTAAAAACCGTCGTAAAATGCGTGGGATTCTGTCGTATTTTGCGCTATTGTAGTTCAGCGCTTCATATTGCAGTCTTCTCTCAAATCGAACCCGGTTTATTATGCAAATCTACTCGCAGTCGCACTGTGCTACGACAATACTCGCAATGAATTCATCGCAAATAGATAGATTTAACAGCAAATCGTTCAGTATTATACAGTCATACATATCGGTGAGAGAGTCTATCATTTTACAAACATCTCCGTCATGAAAACCAAGCATTTTATTTGGGGAAAGCCTGTGTTTATGCTCCCCCGTCTCCCATGGCAACCCTTCACTACTGCGACAAACACCGGTGTCCGAACGGTGGCTTATTTTCCCGGGTAACGCCGACACTTCTCCTCGGCCTCTTCCCCCGTTAACGGCTTTAACGCCTCCGCCCCGGCTCGACCTTCCCCTTTTCCGCGCGCTCGGTTTCCTGGGGCTTTGTGACCCGACTTGGCAAAGAGCGGCCTCCCCACGGCAACGAGATGCAATCAGGAGGAAGTCGGATGCGGCGCGGTAAATAATTCATTCATTATCCGCCGGTTGGAACGGAGGGCGCGGTGGGATGAGAAAGTGCGGGCGCATTCGTTACGGTTTGGAAACGATTCACGCTGGTTTTGATCACAAGCGTATTATTTTATTATTTAAAAAGAGCACGGACAGGCGAGACACTGCTCACTGCTTTGTGAATACTACATAAAAGACACATTTTGACAGACCTATAAAAAAAAAAAAATTAAAAGAGTGTGTGGAAAAGAAATGGGAACGGATTTGTTGAAAATCATATTGCTTAAAATTATAAAAATGTTATGAATAGCTAATTCTTTAAGTTTAGAATTTCACTTCCTGTTTGTAATTGATGACATCACGATAGGAGATTACCCAGAAAACACTGGGCCAAAACTCATCTCATGTCACAATTATTTTTATTTGACAGATAAAAAAATATGAGAGCGGCTTTATTTTGTTGAATTCATGTTTAGAGTCAATAAAGTTGTTTATTTGTGTAAATTCTGCATAAAACTTTGACTGGAATGAGTGTCCCTAGAGTGATGTCACTTCCTGTCATTTTCTACAGATTTTTCTAAGTTTTCTCCACAAATACCTGCTCGATTTGCGTAAAACTATAATTTATATGTACAACAGGTACAAATACACCAAACAAATTAGAAAGTGGCACTTTAAATACGACTTTTATCGTCTGTACGTTTTCTTTGTATTTTTGAAGTACTATACATCTATTTGTATTTATCGTTTTGTCGTAAAATCAGATTTATGACTGAAACGAGGAATGTATACGACTTATTATCTATTTACCAAAGTGTTTCCGTTCTGCTTTATGGATTTATTGCAGCTCATTTATGGCAATATGTTGTTTGTCACAGTTTGTTATCGTGGCAGGCCAGTGGGCTCCTACGTTTGTGTTGAACATATCACTGACTGACGCGCTGCAGTGGCTGAAAACGCCCGGGCCAGCCTCGCTCGCCGCGGAACAGCCGTTGGCACTGGCTGCGCCTCGTTTTCCAATGTAAAATCCCAGCTGCGGCGGTTTTGCGACCACCAGAGCAGAGATTACTGCGAGAAGCCACAGACCACAAGTCCCAAGTCCCACTCCAAAAGCAGGGATTTCAGCTCGGTACAAAACATGAAGAAAAAAGAAGAATTATGAGGCTTTATGAAGCATTATAAAGCAATAAACATGGATTAGACTTGGATTTAACATTACAGCAAAGTGAAAGGAAACTCATTTGTGTTTTTCTTGGACAAACCGGTTTGAAAATGTCCAAACAGAGTGTTAAAACAATTCAGAAAAAATGACTCGTACATTAATACGAGCTAAAAACGTCATTGACATCAGTAAATCGCACTTTATTATCATGTATTGTGTTGTATTTTTATCATTTAAACATTCAAAAGTAACTATAATGGGCAAAAGGTCTGCTTAAAGATGAAATATAGGCAATAAGCAACATTTATTCAAAGGTTATATCAAATTGTATGAGATTAAATCATACAAATTAGAAGTATTTGTGCCGCCAATTTAACCACAATAGCATTTGGCTCGACTTTAATTGTATTTATAATGTGTTTATTTCTTCATTTGAAAAGGGGACAGTGCACATTAATCAACATCTAACTATGTAAACGTGCCTGAGTTTGCCGGTCTGAGCTCATTTGCATCGGGCGTAAAACTGCAACGACAAATACATTTATATACAAGTACAAGGCAGTTTTTAGTTGTGGATGAGGTGCTGGAGCGGACAATGTGAGCGGATCATGGCAAATACGTATGTTTTTACTGCTGCGGTGGATAAACAGTCTCGAAGTATGTGTTTGATAGACTGCAGTGGATTTTATTGCCCTTTTGAATGTGTGTTTTGAAACTGAGATGAGTCTGCGTGTAGTCCAAGGTATCCGAGTTCTGTAACGACCCTGTGGTCTTTGTCCCGCTCTGGATCTGGTTCGTCTTGGACTATTGTGGCGAGTTCAGACTTGAGCGTGATTAAATCCTGATATGGACTTGGTTTAGTCCTGATCTAGTCCCACTTTAGACCTGATCTAGTCCCACTTTAGTCCTGATCTAGTCCCAGTTTAGTCCTGATCTAGTCCCAGTTTAGTCCTGATCTAGTCCCAGTTTAGTCCTGATCTAGTCCCAGTTTAGACCGGATCTAGTCCCAGTTTAGACCGGATCTAGTCCCAGTTTAGACCGGATCTAGTCCCCTTTCTAGACCTGATTAGTCCACTTTAGACCTGATCTAGTCCCACTTTAGAACCTGATCTAGTCCCCACTTTAACCTGATCTAGTCCCACATTTAGGACCTGATCTAGTCCCGTTTTTAGACCTGATCTAGTCCCAAGTATTAGTACAAGATCTAGTCCAGTTTAGTTGATATATCCAGTCTAGCGGATCTAGTCCCCAGTTTGTCCTGATCTTACGTCCGCAGTTTTAACCGGATCTAGTCCAAGTTTTAGACCGGATCTAGTCCAGTTTAAGACACGGATCTAGTCGCATTCTAGACGTGATCTAGTCATTAGACCTGATCTAGTCCCAGTTTAGAACCTGATCCTAGTCCCAGCTTTTAGTACTGATCATGTCCTAAACTTTAGACCTGATCTATGTCCCAGCTTTAGCCATGATCTAGTCCAGTTTAGTCCGATCTAGTCCCAGTTTAGTCCTGATCTAGTCCGTATAGTATTGATCTAGTCCCAGTTTAGTCCATGATGCAGTGCCGAAGTTTTAGTCGCTGATCTAAGTCCAGTTTACGTCCTGATACTAGTCGCCAGTTTAGTCCTGATCTGTCCAGTTTAGTTCTGATTCTAGTCCCAGTTTAGTTCTGATCTAGTCCGAGTTTAGTCCAGTCGCGTAGTTTTCTAGTTTAGTCCCAGTTTTAATGTGGCGGACGTGTGGTGAACTTTGTTGAAAACCAGACTCATTGTATTCTATACTTGCGCAAATAAATATTGTTCAAAACTTTATTGGTTTATGCTACAGAATTAAAAAAAAGTAATAAAAAAGGAAGTTCGAGACGGAGTGTTGACCGTTTCTCATAGACCCTCCAGTATAAAGCATGAATAAAGATATAAGGTCATCACTGAACTGATGGCAGTATTCTTTTACGAACTGCTAAAAACTCCTAAATGGCGTAATGAGATGCTATTTAGGCTGGGAGGCGTTGCAAGGTGACTTGCTGATTTTTCCGACCTCTTTCCCGTCATAGGGAATCCAGAGTTATGGACAGGAACGGAAGGGGGGCAGCGCGGAACGGCAGCCAACAAATAGCATCATCGCCGATGGCCGTTTTGGGGGACTCTATACAAAGTAAAAAAAAACCTTTGTTCTTCTTTCCACGCCGCTGCACGAAGGTAACGAAAAAAAAAAAAAGGGACACATTTGTGAATAGATAACATATTGAAGTACGCTACTGTGCTGATTTACGATCGTGGCAAGAGTACATATCACTCGAAAAGCCTACATCACTTATCACGTACTTAGTTTAGAACCTGCAAACACGTCCTGTAATGATGCGACTCTCGTAAACCGCTTCACTGGGTCGTTTTCGGTGGTATCTCAAAGCTGCGTCTGATTTTACCGACTCAAAAAAGGTCCTTTAAAATCGTCTGAGCTCAAAAAAACTATTGCTAGTACATTTAAAGAGTTAAAGAGTCTTTTTCCGTGACGTGAAGTAGAGAGCAGGGCCATCAGCCACGGCGCTTTCCTTGGAAAGTTTCCTGATATAAAAAATAAGCTTTTACAATGAGATGCGGACAGCACGTAGCGGTCGACTGATTTTGATCACAAAGGAGCTGACAATGGAAGGGGGAATATTTACTCATTTACAAAGAGAAATATTCTGTAGTACATAATAAATTACCAGTTTTTCAAGACCGATTTGAGTAGTATTTTGTGGAGAAAACGTCGAGAAGTCTGTTCGAAAAATTGACAGGAAGGTGACATCACACTAGGATAAATCATTTCCAGTCAAAGTTTAAAAGTGCACATAATTTTAGAAAGCTCTAAACATTTTCAACTAAATAGACTTATTTAAATTGTTACATCGATGAGTTTCCTAGTATGAGTCATCAATTAACAAACAGGAGTGGAAATTATAAGACTAAAAAATGTGCTATTACTGTGATAAAAATTTTAGCATTTTAAACTAAATTGAAAATATATTTTTATCTTAACTGCAATTTTTAGTTCAAATGGTGTCGACCTGTAGACCCTTTTAAGTGTCAATACTACATCATTATTGATTATTATTAATTATTATTATTATTATTATTATTATTTTCTCTATAAGTTTTCATTTCATTTCAATTAAATGCTTATATTTTCTTTCAAAAAACAAATTAAAAATAGTTTTTCATACTGATCTTCATGATTATAAATGGTAGAAGCAAGATCAGTTCCTTTAAACACCAAAATATCCCACATTTTATCTTCAATAGAGAACACGTGACAGTATTAGTTATTTACTTATTATTAATTAGTGCATTCTTAATTTATGCATGCCTTATTATGGTTTAGAATACACTTTGCTATTACTGTATTAAATTTTAGTTTTATTGATGTTATTTTCATTTCTTTTTATTATTATATCATTTTTTAATTATTATTATTTTTATTATATTATTATATCATTTATTATTGTTATTATTCATTACTAGTTATATGTATTGCCCAAATTGTTGAGTTATCTTGATCTATCATGCATACCAGTCATATCACCTCTAGTAACTGCTCATCTAACATATTATTACTACTAGAATTGATTATCATTTATTCACTACTCACTATTATTATTCAGTTACTGACGTGTACTACTACTATTATTATCATTATTAATACTACTATTATTATCATACTACTCGCTGACTATTATTATCATTACTACTCTACTACTACTAATTATTATCATTACTACTACTGTACTATTATTATCATTATTACTAATACTATTATTATCAGTTACTACTAACTACATATTATTTATCATTATTTACTACTACTATTATATCATTACTACTCCTCTATTTATTATCATTACTACTCCTACTATTAATTAATCAATTACTATTCTACTTACTACTATTATTATCATTACTAACTACTCACTATTATTATCATTAACTTACTACTACTATTATTATCATTACTACTAACTATATTATTTCATTTATTACTACTACTATTATTATCATTATACTCCTACTAATTATTTCAATTACTACTCCTACTATTATTATCATTACTACTGACTCTATCTATTATTTCATTATCTCACTATTCATTATTACTACTAATATGCTTTGTTGTATGTCGTATGTTGCACGTTAACAGCCGAAACAAGTTCCCTACGTTTGTATTTGTTCACTGACATTGCCAATAAATCTATTTCCCGATTCGGATTAAAACTCCGTCCAAACCGATTTACTGTAGAGTTCTCGATTTAAAAACACCCAAAGGTTTCACAAACTCAGCTGAACTGCCAGCTGTCCAGTCCTGGACCCGTTGGAAAACTCAGCTGAACTGCCCAGCTCCAGTCCTGGACCCGTTGGAAAAAGCCTGCACCCGGAACAGAATCTGACAAATGCAACATCTTACCCGAGTGACCAGCTCGCCTTGTGTCGGCGACAGAAAGCCGAAACTGAGCCGTAAACACAGACAAGAGCCGGGTGCCAAGCTATAAACGCACACCACATCACTCAGATTCGGGAATCCACAACCGGCCCCGATGTGATCGGGCCTAAATATAGAGCGAAGGCCAGGTCCGGCGGCTCATTACTCTCAACATCTTCACGTGTTTTACAGGAAATACAGATGGTAACGGCGCCAAAACAAGACACAACCATCGCTCCGAAAGGGGTTTCTGTGTTTTGGTAACGTAAATCCAGGACTGCGACGTGTTTGGATCGTGTTATAGTTGGGGCATAATAAGATTTCATGGAAACGCAAGTTAAAAGTTACTATCTAAGGCTTTGAGCAACAGAAAACACAAGGTTTCACAGTAGAAAACCTGAAGCTTAAAAAAATGTACAAGTATTTGTATTTGAGGGAATATTTTGCTTTCTTTTCAGTGCATTTGCTATTCTTTTATATGATGAAACTTTCTGAAAATGCATAAAAATGTACTCAAATAATTCACTTTGCCCATTTGTACAAAAGTATTAAGGGTCTTGCCCATGATTTGGAACATTTTAAACTTGATTTCGATATCAGGAAAAGGCTCGATACTCTACACCAAGTTTGATACCAGAAAGATGATCAAAATTGCTTTTTTTTTAGACAATATATTCATTCAGTTTCAACACAAAACAATAGTTCTTTCTTTGTTTTACCAAATGGTCTTATTCTAGTCTTGCTAAGCTCAACATCATTCTAAAACTCTTCAGGAATCTCAAAGTTTGTCGTATTTATGCGTTTAATATCTATTGTATACTTGAATATATACTTGAAAACCCTACAATCCAATCCCTCCCATCTCTACGCAACAAGACAGCCCATTAAACATGGATGAGCTAGAAATTATATTTCTATACTTCCGCTTTCCTGGCTCTTCCTGGCTCTTCCTGGCTCTTCCTGGCCCTTCCTGGCCCTTCCTGGCCCTCCTGGCTCTTCCTGGCTCTTCTGGCTCTTCCTGGCTCTTCCTGGCTCTTCCCCGGCTCTTCCCGGCTCTTCATCTTTAGTTTATGGAAATGTGTCGGCTCAGTGGGGGTCCCGTCTGAGATAATGAGCTGTCGCAGAACGGGACCGCCGCACAACGGGGGACCGGCAGAAAACAAATAATATATATATATATATATATATATTATATATTTAATTATTATACATATACATATACATATATATATATATACATATACATATATACATATATATATACACACATATATATATATACAGAGAGCCGTTCCACCGGGGGTTATTTCTAAAGAGCGCGTTACATCACTGCGTACAGTCGTCTTGGCAAGTGCCCCGGATGAAAAGGTGGGTGATGGCGAGCGGAGTGGGCTGAGCTGAAAGTACCATCGAAATATTTCAAAAACTACTTCAAAACACAGACATGAAATATAGATATACACACAGATATTTACACAGATTTTTGACACAGATGAAGCTGAAGCGATGCCGTGAAATGTGCATGTCTCCTGTGTCGTTTGGAAGTAATTATGATTAGTTTACGAAATAAGTTGACTAATAATTAATAACTGATTAGCTGCAATTAAAAGGGTCATCTTGTTTACGCGGCCCGCCTCTTCATAAAGCGCGTGTTGCGTCACGGCGTATGGTCGTCATGGCGAGTGGTTGTAATGAGCCGAGCCTGCTGCCAGTGACTGCTGCTGTTTGGAGGCAGTCTGGAGTGTTACAGAGAGGGGGCAGAGCAGGGCACAGAGGGACGTCCCAAACACAGAGGGACGTCCTAAACACAGAGGGACGTCCCAAACACAGAGAGGAGAGGACAGAGCAGGGCACAGAGGCACGTCCCAAACACAGAGGGACGTCCTAAACACAGAGGGACGTCCTAAACACAGAGGGACGTCCTAAACACAGAGAGACGTCCCAAACACAGAGAGGAGAGGACAGAGCAGGGCACAGAGGCACGTCCCAAACACAGAGGGACGTCCTAAACACAGAGGGACGTCCCAAACACAGAGGGACGTCCCAAACACAGAGGGGAGAGGACAGAGCAGGGCACAGAGGGACGTCCCAAACACAGAGGGACGTCCCAAACACAGAGAGAAGAGGACAGAGCAGGGCACAGAGGCATGTCCCAAACACAGAGGGACGTCCCAAACACAGAGGGACGTCCCAAACACAGAGGGACGTCCCAAACACAGAGGGACGTCCTAAATACAGAGGGGAGAGGACAGAGAGCAGGGCACAGAGGGACGTCCCAAACACAGAGAGGAGAGGACAGAGTAGGGCACAGAGGGACGTCCCAAACACAGAGGGACGTCCCAAACACAGAGGGACGTCGCAAACACAGAGGGGCGTCGCAAACACAGAGGGGCGTCGCAAACACAGAGGGGCGTCCCAAACACAGAGGGACGTCCCAAACACAGAGAGGAGAGGGCCAAACCAGACCGGCTGTTAATATTATACTACAAATGCTATAAAGTTGGAGAAAAACAGCCTTTTAGACATTTTATTTCGTGTAAAGTTCTTTTGGAGGGTCCGGCACCTGCTCGTCTACACAGAGAGGTTAACGCTGTCCCTGAAAATGTACGTCTTATATTAAATTACAGGTATTTTTTATTGTTTAAAATATCTTGAAAAACATGTATTCTTACTCTCCACAGATCTGACCTGTCACTGTGTCGGCATGGAGATGGATAAGTTTAATGCCATACTGTGGAACTTTCAAGGCAAGGAGCTAGATAGATGGAGCTAGATGGAGCGAGCTAGAGCTAGATGAAGCGAGCTAGATGGAGCTAGATGGAGCTAGATGGAGCTAGATGGAGCTAGATGGAGCTAGATGGAGCGAGCTAGATGAAGCGAGCTAGATGAAGCGAGCTAGATGAAGCGAGCTAGATGAAGCGAGCTAGATGGAGCGAGCTAGAGATGGCGCGAGCTAGAGATGGCGCGAGCTAGAGATGGCGCGAGCTAGAGATGGCGCGAGCTAGAGATGGAGCGAGCTCGAGCTAGACAGAAATAGACAGATATAGATAGAGAGCACTTTTACGGTAAAACAAGAACAAAAGTCCTGTCCCTGGATTGAGGCGAGCAGATTTTTCCTTCATAATAACTCAAGATTGCAACAATATTTAACTTTTCGCGCCATCAGAAATAGATGCTTCTAGTTAACTTTACAAATAGTTTGTGTTCTGGTATAAACATTTCAAGACAACACTTATGTTCTATATATATATATCACGTCAGATTTAAATGGGAGGGTTATTCATAGTTTAATCTTTCATAGTTGTAATAATAAATCAGCCGTGGCTCACACACGTTCACTTTCTCACGGGGAGTCGTCCTCCGCGCACGCCAAAGTGGACAGGCCTCGCATCACACCATGGGTTTGTTTCCTCTGGACCGGGCCAGAGTGGAACAGCTTACTCGTTTGTTTGGGACGGTTTTGGCTTCGAGACGAACAGCCGCACGAGATCCAGCGGTGAGCCGCGAGGTGTGGCGAGTTTATGGAGCCGAGCGTTCGGACCGGAGAGAGCCAGTGTTTGCACGGTGGTGGTGGGGGGGGGGGAGAAAGTGAATCGAGATGAAACGAGACAAAAACACTGCATAAATATTTGCTTTTTGAAAAAACATTTAAAAGAGCAACAGTTTCCACACAAATTAAGTTCTGGACAACTGGAGGCGAGACACTGCAGTGAACAGGGAATTAAAGTTATATTTAGATACATTTGATCCCTCTTCTGCAGTTTACTCAGTTATATGAAGAAAAAATATTCTTTTTAAATACTATTTTCAGATACAAAAAGGCATTGTATGTGTCAAAAAGAAAATGGCCAAAATTGCACCTATTATTTAGAACATAAATCTGAAAAATGGATAGCGCCATGTTTGAGTGTTTTGCTTCATTTTGTTCGGATATTAGATACAAAAAAAATACACACAGGGAATTTTGAATACCTCAAAATAAATCAACAAATACATTAAAAAAAATAAAAAATAAATAAAAATAAATAAATGTAAACTAATAATAATAATAATAATAATATAAAACGTTAATAAATCAAGCTTAGAATTAAACATTTGCAAATCCTTCTGTATGATCAGTCAAAAACTTGCCATGAGTCTGATCAGTCTTTTTACAGTCACTTTCTATTCAAAAAAAAGCATTCATGAATGAGACTCAATGTCAACGTGTGTCTTAGGTGATCTGGCTTCACCACAATAGGTAAATATAGTCCAGGGAGGAGCTCTAACCGCAAACAAATTGGGTGGGCGCGTGAGAAAGCGAAGGAAAACGCCATGTACAGATCAGCATGCAAAATATCTAGTAAAATGTCTTTTTCCACATGCTATTCGACAATCTGACTGCTCCTACTGCTAGACATTAATTCTGCGCTCCCATGGGACTACGAGGGTATTTCCACTGTCTTCGGATGGGAAGCGGATGATCACATTTGCAAAGCTTTGGGAAAACTGTGGACCTCTGAGATCTTTCAAATCTGCTCTATTTTACTCCCACAGTCCGGCGCCGTCACCAGCCGTGAATGTGAAACTAAGAAATACTTTAACCGAGCCGCAGAACACACATCACATTACTAGAGAGAGTCCAAGTTACGCAACACTTTCATGGAACACACGCTCACGCAGTATTCAGAGATGTGCGCTGAAAAACGAGATTAAAACGGCACTGCAGCCACTTCCTGATGCATTTCCTCCGTCTGCATGAAAACAGCCAATCAGAAAGCTTGCTGTGCCATGCGTTTGACTGTGATTCGATCTGGTTGTCGATGCTATTGGTGACGGTACACTGTCTTGTCTATTGAACAATAAAATGAAATAAAATAAAATAAAATCAATAAAATCAATAAATAAAAAAATATATATATATGAATCAATAAAATCAATAAAATAACTAATGCCCGCAGGTGTGTAGTGAATAAACAATGCAATGTAAAGCTACTTTGAGAGTCCAAATAAGCGCTTTCTAATTCAAACTCATTATTTTTAGAGCGTATTTTCGAGGAAAAAAAACACACTGCACAGAAAGTCCTTGGCATTAGAACATCACAAAACCACCTCCAACGCATCAAATACATTCATTTATAGATTGAAAGCGCTCTTAAAATAAAACACATTAGCCGCACACATGTGACTTATTTAAAATGGTTACATGAAACATTATTAATGGGCAGATGTTGATTAATTAGCTAAATAAAACAGTCCATGTTTGTGGTATCGCATGTGATTTGGCGGCTGGAGCTATAAATCCTGTCACGCTTAAATTAGACTAATAAAAGAGCACATTCATTCATGCAACAGAGCGGTCTATAGATAGTCCCGTAATGAGCAGAACACCCACTCGCAGAAGGAAAACGCTTCTTTTTGGCAGTGTTTGTTATTTGTCTGAGCGCACGCTGGAGTCTATTTATAGCTCCACGAGAGACACTTCATGTTTGGAGTGATGCGGCTCAGAGAGAGAGACAAGGAGAGTATTATACACAAACGCTCCGACAAACGCAAACGGTTTGGCTCAGACCAAGGACGACAGGGAGATTCACTTTTACTTGCAACGTTTTTTTTCTACTGCTTTTATTCAAGTTTTATTATTATATTTAATTCCGAATAGGGCACAAGGTCACACAATACAAGGAACAAGACACAATAATATCATGATTTTGCAACACACACACACACACAATCTATGTACACACTATTTTTGACTTTTTCTTTTTTTTAAACTACAATCTGCACAAATTTAAAGTGCCTATGGCAGGTTTGAAGACGCATTGAACTAAAATGCAGTTAAGATTTGTGTATGTTAAATTTTGCTAAAAATTATCAAAATGTTAGCCGAGAAAAGCCAATTTTTTAGGTTTATAATTTCACTTCCTGTTTGTAATTGATAACATCACACTCGGAAATTACCACATAAACACTGGGCAAAAACAAAGCTAATGTAAATTTATTTTTTATTTGACAAATTGATATATATATATATATAAAATATATATATATATTATATATATATATACTATATATATATACACACTATATATATATATATATACTATATATATATACTATATATATATCTATATATACTATATATATATACACTATATATATATACTATATATATATATACACTATATATATATATATATATATATATACACTATATATACTATATATATACTATATATATACTATATATATATAGATATGTGTATATATGTGTATATATATATGTGTATATATGTGTATATATATATAATATATGTGTGTATATATGTGTATATATGTGTATATATGTGTATATATATAATATATGTGTATATATGTGTATATATATAATATATGTGTGTATATATATATCATATATATGTATATATGTGTATATATATATAATATATATGACACTTTATTTTGTTTAATCAATGTTTAAAAGGGTCAAAAAGCTGTTTCTTTTGTGTAAATTCTGCATAAACTTTGACTGGAACGAGTGTCCCCGGTGTGATGTCACTTCCTGTCATTTTTCTACAGATTTTTCAACTTCTCTCTACAAATACCAGCTCGATTGCTGCGAAACCATCTTTTATATGTACACCAGATATACCAGTCCTACTGGTTTTTACACCCATTTAAATCTACAAAATGTATTGATACAGTATTAATATTGTGGGTTGCTGTGTCATCAGTACTTTGGCACACCTTTACTGCTAATATTGCTTTAGAATTGCTTTTTCACACGGCAAAGTAAAGCAAAATTCAAAATGTAGCATAGCCACGCATGAAACAACCCCTTCCAGGTTTGCGATTATAAAAGTGCAGACCGTGCGCAGAAAGGGCTGAATAATAATTGTGATCATGATTAGATTAGAGATTCAGGTTTATAAAGTGAGATTCTGTTCAACACGTCCAGGGGCTTTAACGTTTGAGAGAAGACTGAAAAAATAGCTGTAAAACTAACCGCAAAGCATTTCAGAACATGTTTGAAAAGGTAAAAACATCAGTTAGCAGGTTATGTACTAAAACAGGATATTTTGTCTGCAGAATAAACAATGTCACTTAAATAATTGCAGACTTTTTTGCTAATTGTGAACATTTAAATTTGTATTTTTGGTTTTTTTGCTACGATGTGCTGCTTTTATGGTACAAGGGTGAAACAAAACTTACTTTTTTTTTTTATTTCTTACTCTAGGTATTAGAAAAAAGCTTGTAAAATGTATAAACAAAATGTTTATTCAAATACTATTCATTTTCTCCCCTTTTTAAAGTCTAAAACCATTCCAATTATTGCATAAGTAATGAGATCAAAACATTAAGATGCTAATTATAAGCGCACAAGTGAGATATCAAATAATCATGATTCAATTGTTGTAGATTTGATAGTTACAGTATGTGGAGGTCCGTGTGCACAAAAAGGGGGTTATTTAGAGGATTTAAATGAACATTTTACTTTTTCTTCATATGTAAATAATTGTGTCGATTCATAATTTAACTTTATTCTACAATAATGACATTAACACCAAATCATTGTGCAATTATACGGACATTTTCTTGCTCAAACGACACTTTTATTTGCAGCTGGTGTCTACTGCCACATGACACGTGCTCAAGTCTGCGGTAGCAAAACGAAGCGAAGTGCACTTGTAATCGCCGAGGAATCTGCAGACACTTGTTCAGAGGAGACACACCCTTTTCACACAGAGCTCCGCATTTAAAACAAACAGGTGACTTACACAACACTACTGACTGTGCAGAGTTTGTTAAAAGTGAGTCATTCGGTACATTTCTCAAGCCCTCGGCGCGACGGCAGCGGAAAGTCTTTAGTCGAGTCTTTTCTTCAGTCGTCAAGAGGGTGCAAAACTTTTCTACTTTTATACGAATGGATTTATTTGGGACAGGAAAGAAACAACATTTAAACTACCCGTGTGAATGTGGACGCTAATATTTCACGATTAGAAACACGGTTTGGAATTTTACTGTAACGATTATTGTGAGATTAAACATTGCGATTTAACGATTGTTAGCGATTATTAATTTAGGATGATTAATTTGACAAAAGATAAAGATAAAAACGCACTTTACATTTAGGTTTACTTTTTTGAGGAAAGGCTGAGCAAAAAGGACTTCATTTTGCTTCTAAAGTGGTCACATTTCTTGTAATTCAACTAAAAAAAAATACTTTTTAGTTCGAAAATTTTCACTTTTCTATTAATTCAATTAAAAAAAACTTGTTTTAAACACACAGGAACAAAAACTCACATAAAACAAACTGCCAAATGTAAATAATAATAATAATAATAATAATAATAATAATAATCATTTAAAAAAATTAAAATAAAATAAAAAGCAGAGCTGGACAGGAACATAGAGACCTCAGGATACGTAAAAACATAATTTTTCTTCTAAAAATGCCGCGATCATCCTTTTTTAGTCTTTACAATTATATTGTGTGCTAAATAATCACTATTATCGATTAACCTAATCATCTTGACATCCCTGGACTTTTATCACAATATAAAAAGAGAACATTTCCAATAACTCTATACTTAAGGCTGTAATGGTGGCTTTTTATAGTTGTACTTACTTAAAGTTAAGTGCTGCTTCCATTTCTCATTATTAGAGTTTTTATCCTCTGCAGAGCCACAGTTTATGCAGCTCTGGGCTTTAGTGGTAGCAATTAGCCACAAGCTCCCTCGGCCTCCACATATAATTGTTGTTTGGATTGCAAAAGGCTGGAGAAAATTAGATTTTTACAAAATTCGACCAAGATGAAGTTAAAGAGATGCCGCTTGAGAACGTCTTCATCACATATTTTGGACTCTGTGTTCAGAAAACGATCATTCAAATACAAAATAAGTTTATAATTCTTTTGGCCTGCAGTTTTCTGGTAACCTCAGCATTCCAACAGTATATTCACTATCCCTCCGCTGTCTGCCAAAACCATCGACATCTGCACCATCTGAGGTCATCTTAAAACGACTCTTAAGTCTGCATTGTCCAAAACATTGAAGCTTTGTCGTTTTTGTTATTCACAGCATCAGTTTGGTTGAAGTGTGTCTGTTTTACTTGGACAATATGGCAAACAAACAAGGGGATCTTGATTTTTTAATAAGATTTTAATTGCCCTTTCACACACACACACACACACACAACGCGTGATCCTATTTACAGCTCAAAATCAAACCTAATATAATTCTAAAACATCTAACTGAACACAAACCTAAGAGCCTAATGTGTCACCAAATACTGTTTTGGGATGAGAAGTGCCGTAGGGAAACAAACAAAAAGCTTGCCCAGTCTTTCCTAAAACAGGCACGCAATTGTAATGAAGGCAATTTGAGGCAGAAATGCTGAGAACGAGTCTGGTGATGATTTATGAACTTCAAAACAGCACAATAATTATCAATGGGATGTGACACAAATTCAAACAGGGATCCAATGTTGGCTGTCACGAGCAGAATCCCCATGTCTTGCGCCGTTGGCAGCTTTCCTCCCATTGTTTTCTCTCGCAGGTTGTTCGCTCGGGTGGAAAACGGAGTGAAAACAAGATAGAAACGTGAGCACGGAACGTGTGCGGAGAGCGATTCGCCGATTGCAACTGCAAATGGTATGGTCTCTTTCTATGGAAAAGGCGATTTTGCTGGCAGTAAAAACGTCTCCACAAAACCAGACTTGGGCAATACTAGTTCTCCATTTTTGTTGTATCAAACAAATAAGAAATTGAGAAATTGTATGGCGAAATGATGTTTTAGTGCTCGTTTAGTTTTACAGACACTTCCAGGAAATCCAAAACAATTTCCGCAATATTAAAGATCAATAAAACTGGATCAAACAGCTTCAAGGGTGTAGCTGATGTGCGGTGGCTTCCAGGTAGCTGTCCAGGGTCTGGTGCTGAAGTGGATCTGGAACACTAGCAGTGGACATGGTTAAGACAACAACATGTCGTTTAAGCTCACCTTTAGGTCCACTCTGGGGTGGAGGTAGTGAGTCAGGCCATTCACTAGGCGTTAGTTTCAGGAATGAAGGCCAATCGGTCCATCTGTTGCCTCTGCTGATGGCCTGGAGGGTGAGGCCACGGGTGATGTAGTCTACCGCGTTTTCACTCGAGCTCACGTACCTCCATGTGGCTGCTTCCTTCAACTCTTGTATTCCTGCCACACGAGTTCCTACGAAGACCTTATACCGCCAGGACTGAGCTCAGCCAGGTTAAGACGGTGGCTGAGTCAGTCCATAAAGTGCATCTGCGGATGGGGAAGGTTAACTCTGCGCTGATGACTTTGTAGAGCTGGGCACCTGTAAGAGCAGCGCACAGCTCCAGGCGGGGAACAGATTGCTGCTTCTTAGGGGCAACTGCAAGAGTTAGCAACTTCTACCTTACCCTCTTGATTCTCTGTCCTCAAATATGCTACTGATCCGTAGGCCTGTTCGGAGGCGTCGCAGAACACATGGATGTCCCGCAGGCTGCTGGGCTGGTCCATGCAGGTGGTGGTGTAACACCTGGGCAGGGTTATCTCAGGTAGGTGTATAAGCTCTGTTTCCCACACATGCCACTTCTCCAGGAGGTCTTCTGGGAGCTGAGGGTCATCCCAATCTCTCTTCTTCTCCTACAGGTGGCTCACAATGACTTTGGCTGAGGTTGTAAATGGACCTAAGAAATTGAGAGGATCATATTGGCTGGCTCTGAAGAACTCTGTAGATGTTTCTCAATGTAGCCATGTCAATGTGTCTGTGCTTGTAGGTCAGGGTGTAAGACTTACAGTTCCAGTGTAGTCCAAGGGCTCGCCCTTGAATGTCAGACTGACCTTGGCTGAGCCACAACTCACAGCTGAATGACCTGTGCTCTGGTGGCAGATGGTTGACGACACTTGGATCATTGCTTACCCACTGTCTCAGCTCGAATCCCCCTTCAGCCAGTAGATGGCACAGCTTTGCTGGAGATGTGAGAGTCTAAACAATTGTCCACGTAGATGGACTTGTTAATGGCAACATGGACATCTTTTTCTGGCTGGATGTGATCAGTGACATGTTTTTGCAGCGCAAATGTTGCAACGCAAGGACTGCGCGTTGTTCCAAAGTAGAGGACCTGCCACTCATAGACATCAGGTGAACTGTCCTGCTTCATATCTCTCCATAAGAACCTCAGCAGTGGTCGGTCTGCTGGCAGGAGCCTCACCTGGTGAAACATACCACGGATATCACTGCTGAAGGAAATGGCATGCTCCCTGAATCGTAACAGCACAGCTAACAAGGCAGGGCTGAGAGTGGGACCTGGTAATAGGTGCTGGTTGAGGTTGTGGCCCTTTTTCTGGAATGAGCAATTGTGCACCGCACGGTTCTTCCCATTATGTTGGACCATATGGTGGGGTATCTACCAAGACTCTGTACTGTTCTCCACTTGATGAGGTGCACCTCAACCACCTTCTCAATCTCTGTCTGGAAGGCCGCAGCTCATTAGCAGCGTTAGCCAGACATTCCTCTGTGCGTGTAATGAGGTCCGTGTAGTCTGCACCAATCAGCAGCATAGGACGGACTTTGTTCCAAAGTAGGAGAAGTAAACCAGATAGATGCTTATATTTTTGCTGGAGAGTAGCCACTGGGTGAGTGCTCTGCTAAACTCAGTTGCCCGGCTGTGAAAGCATTCTGTAGGTCTTGTCTGGATTGGCGGCTGGAGCCTCCCCATGAAGCTTCTCTACCTCTTGTCAGACTGTGCGGCGAGCCAACACTTCTTTGCTGCCTCTGAGGCCCAACAGTTTAGCAGCAGATTGGAGAAGTTTTGTCCGCTCAGAGCCGTCATCTAAAACAGCATAAGTCTCCAGGCAATTGTCTCCGTTCCTCAAGAACACTTTACTAATCTTTAGTAGCACTTTACAGTCGCACACTGGACGCTCGACATGCAGGACTTTGTAGTGTTGATGAGGCAACTCTCTGCAGGGGATAGAGCTGGTGCCGGTTCCTCCTCTCTCATTCACTTCGTGCAACACTGACAGATGTCTCCTACTGCATGTCTTACAGGGGGCTTTGAGTGTGTACTTTGCAACCTAGTGATTGCGACCGCATCGCCAGCATTTATTATTCACCTTGATCCATGTCACCTTCTGCTCTTTGCTCAGGTCCCTGGAGGTTAGCACAGCTGTTTACCAAGTGAGGCTTCTTCACACTTAAGGTGATCTGTGAGGATTTGATATTTGTTCCTTTCAGTGGCATCCTCCGTTAAGAGATTCTCCAAGGCCACCTTCATACGGGCAAATTCTCTTGGGTCTGGTGAAGTGAGGCTCGGGACGGTGGGCTTTGGTCCCCTACATGTGAGCTCTTTCTGTGACACAGTAGCATAGGGCATCCGGGAGAATAAGGAGTCTATGCCTGTGTATGGCATGCCATACTGCGAGTCACCAACATGCAATGAACAAGCAGATCTGCCCAAGGGGCATTCTGCTGGGGTGTGGCTGCATAGTAGGGGCTGTAAGGCCCTAAGTTTTGAGTGTCCAGCATAACCAACACTGTAAGCACTGAGGAGTAGAGGAGGCTGGGCAAGAGGCTGGTGAGCTGCAGGCTGGACTTGACGTATAGATTGTGCACCGACATTAGTGTCCCTTTAGGGTGTACACGTGATGGACGCATTCATCAATTAAGCTTAAAACGGGTATAAATCTCCAAACTAAATATTCACATGCATCGCAAACGCCTTACTTATGTCACGCCCACACTGCTAGACTTGGGAGGCAAACAAACTGCTAATTTAAACTTTAAAGGCGAATTCCGATGCACTAAACTCTTTCTTCTCTCTCGCTCCGCGCACACTGCTCCTCTCATTGGTGGTCTAGGCTCCGCCCCTTAAGGAAGTCTGCATTGTGGCAATACCAGAGTTGTAGAAGGTACACACCCACTCCCGCTTCACCGCTGGTTTCCACGGGGTAGGCCCAAAGCAACGAGATAACTGTCAATCAAACCTGTGGCTAACATGAGCTGAAAAGCAATAGCCGATTGATCAGTTTTTAATTATATGATATATTCATTGACAAGGACAAAAAGACAGACTAAAACAAAAAAATGTAAGGTTGGAATAACGAGTTTGACAGCAGCAGTTTCGTAGAAAAACGTTTCAGACGTTTCAAAGGAATTGAATGGACAGGTCTCAGGTGATTTCTCTGGCAGTAGAAGAAAAGATACCAAGCATACCATTGACGAGAAGACATGAATGAATCTCCATCTTGACACGCGAGCCTACTTACAGCACAAAAATCAGGCCTAATATAATTAGAAAACATCTAATTGAACACAAACCTAAGAGCCTAAGGCGTCACAAAATACTGTTTTGGGATGAGAAGTGAGAGAGAGGTTAATGTCGGAAAAAGCTGTGTGATACTGGGAATACATCTTGCTTTTTCTCAATTCGCAATATTAAAATAACTTCAGCTTTTAAAAAGGGCACATGAGGTATTATTTGTGTCGTTATTGGCTTTTAAACATGCTCTCGAGTACTTATACTTTGTCATCTCGTGTTTAAAATGTTTATAATGTATAACTCCGTAAAGAATGCATGTCAGGCATTCCCGCGTCAGGATTTGGTGTCAGCACGACATCTACAGGCAGCAGAGGAAACTGCCATAGGGAAACAAACAAAACGCTTGCCCAGACTTTCCAAACGCAGGCACGCAATTGTAATGAACGCAATTTGACACAGAAATGCTGAGAACGAGTCTGGTGATGATATGCGTCACTCCGCACTAAAGCGTACACTTACCATCGTCTTTATTTAGAGCATCGTTCAAACAATTCCAAAAGCAAAAATGACAAGGTCTTTGTTCTTTTTTTAAACCTTGTATATTATACATATAAGATAAAACGAGAACAGCAGATTAAACAAACTCCCCCCCAAAAAATGATAGGACTTGAATTTTGGTCGAGTTTTGTTACATGATGGTACTCTCAACTTCAACGACTAGTAAAAGAAAAATTTAATCCAAACAAAGAACCTACTAGTGATGAAAAGAAGCGTTGTGGGTGTAACCAGGAAGTGTCCGGTATAAGTTACGACCAATCAATACCAGTTTACGTTTGATTACGTCATTACGTCATCAAAATGCGACGCTTTATTACTGTACTCGACGGTGGAACTGTTTTGGTTGTGTCTTCTCACAGGACCCTGTAGCGTTCCTTCATAATTTCGATCTCTTTCCGAGTACTTTTACATTTATGATGCCTCGAGGTGCTACTTTCAGATGCGAGTTGGAATTTTAAAAAATCCTTATTTCAAATCTGGACCTTTATGTAACACTTTTGTACACTTTAGTGTGGAGTGACCCATATATGAACTTCAAAACAGCAACGTCCAGTTTTTTTATCTTTGACTTTCAGGATTTTTGAGACGGAGTGTTTTGTGAGGCTCAGAGGGACATAACAGAATTACGTGAATCAAGCAAAATGCAACTCCAGGTTATGTTTTTGATGAGGAAACAATGATTCTGCATCACATTTGTCCTTTACCGTTAATGGACCACAGAAATTACTTATTAACATAGTAATTTGGACCCAAAAACTCAATGCTAATAGGAAAGTAATTACAATAAAAACTAGCGCAAATGCTGCTACATTATGGCGTTAAACAACAACAACAACAATTGTTTTCTTTGTGAGTTTAAAGTATAGACTGTGTATAGGAGTGGACAAGGTGATGCCATGCTGTCTGAAGCCAATCACGGCTAGCACTTATAGCGGCTAACGTGGAGGGAAATTCCATATTTGGAAATCTGAGAGCGCGTTTCAAGGGAATCACAGAGCCAATCAGGAGCATGGTTGTTGAAGGTACACACCCACTCCCGTTTCACCGCTGGTTTCCACAGGGCAGGCACTAAGCAACGAGCTAACTGTCAATCAAACCTGTGGCTAACCTTAGCTGAAGCGAAGCCCGAGAAAAGCGGTAGGCGATTGGTCGGTTATTGTGGATCATGTAGAGCTTCTTAAAACAAACATATTAAGGTTGGAATAACGAGTTTGATAGCAGACGTTTCAACAGGAAGTGAATGGAATGGAAAAGAAATCAAAATGTCACTACAAAACGAGTCTTGGGCAATGCCAGTTCTCCATTTTTGTTGAATCAAACAAATAAGAAAGTGAGAAACTGCATGGCGAAATTATGTTTTAGAGGTTGTATAGTTTTACAGACACTTCCAGGAAATACAAAACAATTTTCGCTATATTAAAAATCAAGAAAAACTGGACCAAACTGCCTCACGGCTTCAGTTCATGTCTCCATAGGGACCATTTGAATATATGAGCTTATACTTTGCAAAGCTTCAAATGCATTTTTCTTCTTTTCTTATCTTGAGCACTTCACAATAGAAAGGCCTAAATTTAATATACGTTAGGGCTGCAGCTATCGATTATTTCAGTAATCGAGTAATTCTATCGATTCTTTTCTTCGATTAATCGAGTAATCTGTTAATTTTTTTGTACATTCAGTAAACCATTTAAACGCATATTAAATCATTTTTTAGATAAACGTTATAGTTCATAGTAATAAACAAATTCAAAATAAGGAATTTCTGCTTAAAATAACACATTTTATTCTTAATTTCATATAAATTTGTCCCCAAAACAGCAACATTTCACTTCAGTCCAAACTGTTCTGTTTGTATATAAAGAATATCTATGAAAGGACTAATTAACTTGTCATAGACTGTAAACAGTTACAGTGGCTCTGTCACATCACTTAAAATAAGACATTTGTAAAACGTTATGTTGGGTGGGACCGGTGGTCCTGGTGTTTTGGCTCGTGTGCCGGTCACTTTGGCCTCCGCGTCTCGGACTTTCTGTTTCACAACAGATTATTCTAACATAACCGCGGTCCTCGTGCTGTTTCCATGTGCATTGGCTGTTTAAAAGTACGACTGTGACTGGGAAGCAGAGTTGTCGAGTGGGGGAGCGCGGGGGTCCGCGGTGGCGTGGCGAAGGCGCGGGGCTGGGGTGGGCAGAGCTAGATGCGGTGTTTAGAGTTGCAGCTCGGGATTATTATAATAGATCCATAGCTCTTTCACTCTTTAAAACTCTTTAAAACGCGCCGCTCTCTTCCTGTTGCACCTTCGTCAGAGCGGAACAAGCGCCGTGTGAAACAAAAGCGCCACAAGTCGTTCCGCGCGCCACAGATTCACGTGTTTTTAATTAAATATGTAAATTAAATGAATCATCAAGGCAATAAAATAATAATCGAAGCTTTTTTGTAATCAAATTATTCGATTTATTCGCGTAATCGTTGCAGCCCTAATATACGTTACTCTAAATTTTTCACAATTATTACACAAAACATTTGCTTTTTAGCTGATTTGTGGCCATGTTTAATAGTTGCCATTTTTCTTCCTTACAACAGCTCACTTTCCCATGACTGTAAATTCCATCTTTGAAGTGTTCTAGGAGCCTAAATGCAGAACGAGGTTAACCATCGAACTAAAAACGGCATTAGAGACTGTAGATTACACCAAATTATATCCAAAAATCCCAACGGCTGTCCACATAATGTACAAATTCGACCCGAGGCAGCTTTGAAGACCTGCCACTGGGTTAATACAAGTTGAATGGAGCAGATTTTCAAACAAATCCGCTTCAGACACAGATATTCTCCAGCTGCAGTCAGGTCAAAGGTCACCGCTAATCATATACAAGAAGAAAGTGAAACCAAATCATGCTTAAAGTGCCTCTGACAGGTCGGACGACTCATTGAACTAAAATGCAGTCAAGATCAATAGATGTTGAATTTTGCTAAAAAGTATAAAAATGTGGTCCCAGAATAGCACATTTTTCACATTTATAATTTCACTTCCTGTTTTTAATTGAGGACATCCTACTAGGAATTTACCCAGCAAACACTGGGGAAAAACTCATCTAATGTCACATTATTTTTATTTGACAAATAAAAATATATGAGAGCGACTTTATTTTGTTGAATTAATGTTTCGAGAGTCAAAAAAGTTGTTTCTTTGTGTAAAATATGCATAAACTTTGACTGGAATGAGCATCCCTAGTGCGATGTCACTTTCTACATACTTTTTCAAAGTTTCCACAAATACCTACCTCGATTGGAGTAAAACTAAAATGTATATGTACAACAGGTATAAATACACCAAATAAAGTCAAAAACCTTTCAACTACAGCATCGATTCGACGCCTCAAAGATATGTTAGTAATACAATAGTTGGCAACAGGACAAGAGATGTAATCAGTTAAGTATAATTATGGAGGAAGTATTTCCAGCTAAAAGTTACAGTATATTCAGTCATGTTTATGGGCTCAATGAATTGCTAATTTGCATTCACAATTTGGCAGTTTTGAGGGGATCGGTTCAAATAGTGGCGGAATGCAGGCACGATACAAGAAGCCAGGATTAAAAGTTCACTAAATGGATCTTTTGAATATGTAGAATGACAAAATGCATTGGAATTTCATGTCAACTATGTCGTCATTATCAGAATACAATTGTCTTCCGAGTAGGGATCTCAAGATAATCAGGTTAATCAATAATCGTGATTATGCTGGTCACAATATAGTCGTAAGAACCAAAAAAAAATCATCATGACAATTTTAGAAGCAAATTTAAGTATTTTTGTTCAATATATAAAGACAACTGTTTAGAACTTTTTTTTTTATCTGGCCGTTTTTGTCACATTCAATATTGTATTTTGTTTTTCAGAGAGTTCAGTTTTGTAAAGCCGGTCACAAACTCGAGGAGTAATATGCGTTAGATCACGGGAGTGACGGGAAATGAAAGATTTCACCGTCGTTTTGGTCGCAGTCTCAATGATCGTGAATACTCGTTAAACCGATGTTCTTTTTCTCACAGTAATCGTGACACTAAAATGTGATATTGTGACGTACCAACCTCTGACAATCCAGCAATTTATCATGAATTTATGTTGTCCAAAGTTTCAAAGAGTCCGTCACATCATATACAGAGATCATAGCCTTTTATTGTAATATTTGAATATACTTTTTGACACGTTTATTTCAGTTATAGGCCTTTTAAAACAAATATATCCATGCCGTAATGCATTAGTCAAACTCTGTCTTTCTATAAAACTTTACAGAAACAAAACAAAGACTAAATCAAGGATAATTTAGACTGAATAAACATTTAAATCAACATTTTCATTTCATTCCGACAGAGGATCTCATAATATATTTAGGTTTTTTTTGCTATAAATCGATACTCGCAACATATCAGCCCGAATAGAAGTAAAAACACATTTAAATAAAGTTGTGCAAGTGTCAGATTAAAAAAAAACAACAGAAGAACAAAAGTGTTTCCAGCCTATAATAAACATTTGCATACTTCTTTAGAAACATTAGGTCAGTGTTCCCCCTCGTGTACCCGCTAATCTTTGTCTCGCACTCAGAGTAACCACTAACTCAGATAGCAGCAAAATATCTGATTTTAATGATAGTGCAAAGTACAAAATCCTCCACACTGTCATATAACATGTATAAACAACATCTTTATTCAAATACTATTCAATTTCACCTCTTTATACAGTCTAAAACCATTCCACTCGCCGTATAAGTAAAGACGTCAAAACATTAAGACGCTAATTATAAGTGCACCAGTGAGATATCAAATTATTATTCTTCATTTGTTGTACATTTGATAGTTACAGTATGTGGAGGTCCATGTGCACAAAAAGGGGGGCGTGTGTGCCGGACATTGGTGACCTGTCATAGAAGGTTTTTACCATTAAAAACTAAAACGACCAAGCTCATTTTCAAAGTTTAAAGTAGCAGAACAAGCTCAACATACCAGATAGAAAGCACAAATCCCTCCTAGTTTGGACTAAAAGCCTACTCACATGGACTAATAAGTACATTTAGGCTCACAGTAGTCGTGTATACGTCTGTTATGTGCAACAAATAACACATTTATTACAGCTGTATGAGAATTCCGCTCGTTTTTGCGCCGTTCCATTGATCAATAAACGATCAATGAATGGATGATAACCACCCAAGGACACGCGCTTTCCCAACGGTCCAAGCTCACAACAAACATCCCCACGGCCCGTCCTTTCCTTCGCACGTCCCCACGCGATCACAGGAGGTCATGCGTTCGCGCGTAAAAGACCATCACGGTGACACAGGAGTCGTGACCAGGCAAGACAGTCTCCAACAACAACACCGCAGCCGCCGCCGCCGCCGCCGCCGCGTCGAGCTTTGGCGGCGGTGCGTAAAGGCGAAAACGTTGGACAGACATTGTATTTATCAATGGGACGTGCACTTACATCTTCAAACATGGATCCAATGTTGGCTGTCACGAGCAGAATCTCCGTGCCTTGCGCCGCAGTCAGATTTCCTGCCATGGTTTTCCTCCTCTCGCGGGCTGTTCGCTCGGGGGGTTAAAAAAAAAAGGGGGAAAAAAAGAAAAACGGGAGTGGAAACGAGACAGAAACGCGAGCGCGGAACGTGTGTGCGGAGAGAGCGAGAGTCGCCGATTACAACAACGCGGTGAAGTGACAACTCGTGTCGGGGTGGAGGCGGCTCGGCTGGGGCATATTCTTGTCAGCCGTGGTCGTGCATCTAACCGGGAGTTGCTTAGCAGTGGTGGAAGAAGAAGAAGAAGAAGAGAGAAGAGAGAAGAGAGAGGAGAGGAGAGGGCGACGCACGCTTTGCAAGGCTACTACTTTTGCGCGTCAAAAGCCATCGTTTCGCGGGGGCAAAAGTTGGTGTTTAATCCACGGAGCCCTCGGTCACTTCAGCCGCGCGTGTCGCTGCCGCTGCGATGCCCCGGGTGCCGCGCCGTGCGTGTGGAAAGTGTCCCTCCTAAAGCAGCAGCAGCAGCAGCAGGACTCCTCGCCACAGCTCAGCAGGAGCATTGCCTCGGCTGTTTGCAGAGGATAGGCTCGCTGACGTCACCGCGCCAATGGAAACACGGCGCTTTCTTAAAGGCGTAGCGCGCGCGCGGTGGGTTTTTTTTTATTTTTTTGACGCACGGCGACGGCAGCGCGACGCCCCCCAGAGGACAGCGGCTGCGCCCGTCATCGGACAGGCCGCTGGAAGAGCAGGAGACGGCGCGGATTAATTATTAAAGAGTCAATTAGGTATTTGAGCTGATCGCAGGCAGCTCGCACGGGACCAACACGTCACACCGACACTCTCAAACGCGTTCAAGGCGCAGCTTGTTTTAGGAAGGTAAAGTTTGACGCTACATATAGACTACACATACAATTATTTCATTTAAAAAGTGTCTAAAAGTGTCTAATGCAAGAACACTACAGGCTATGCTATTGTGGCAGCACATTTAAATCGACATATTAGCTCCTATTTATGGATTAAACACTATTTCCCAATGCAACCCTGATCAGATTAGTGCCAGGGACCCTTACACAGGTGAAGGCTGGCGAACATAAGTGACTGAGTGGACCATGTTACTTAGGTATAGAAAATATACAACTTTTATTACATTAGTTCAGGATAAATAAATGAAAAAATGTATAATTTCCTTTTTTTTTTATGTATTATTCTCACATTCACACTTTTAAAACAGTAAACCAGTTTGACATGATTAAATAACAGCAGCCCCAAATTTAATACCATTTAAACCAGCTGCCCGACCAGAGTTAGCCATGCAGTGAACTGGGCTCTGGTACAGGCCGTTGTTTTAGTTTTATAGATTGTTATAGTCCACAAAAAGGGTTACTGCGTCCATTACAGTGTCCTTGTGTCCTTTGTTGAAGAATCAAGTTTAAATTCTTATATTTTTAGAGCTCATAGAAGATGAAAGCGTCTGTATCAAAGGCTCTCACTGCACAGAGCTCAGTGTGAACCTCAAAGACCTATTTTATAAATAACCCTGTGCCTTATCACAAGGGCGTCTGGGCTGTGAACATACATCGACATGAGCCTGTCACCTGCACATGTGATAGAGGCTTCTTGATTTTACACTGATGCATGTTTCTAAACTGAACCTGTTTTTTTCAGATTTCTTTAAAACGCTGAATGTACAGTATTCACTTCTTTTCACTTTTGCACTTCAACATTTGTTATCACAGGTCTACTTTTAGATGAAGCCACTCAAAAAGATCAAAATAGGCCATTATTGAACCCTGGGAGCCCCATCTGCACTGTGGACTTCCCCAAGGCTCAGTTTTTGGTCCGTTTTTTTCTTCTTCGTATCATCTGTGCTTTTCTTAAGAAGCATAAAGTCTCATGTAATTTCTATGTAGATGTCAGCTGAAACATGTCAGAGAGGTAAGTGCATCTCCTAATTTATTGGCTTTAAAAAGAACTTAAGTATATAAAAATATATAAAATAAGTTTTCATATTATTTTAACAAGGAAGGGTGAAACTAAACTGTGCAGCCTAATACTTGTTTGATTGTTCTTTGTTTTCTTAAATCAACTGTGTGCAGCACCTTGGAACAGTCTTGTTTACAAAAATGTGCTATAAATAAAGTGCTTGGATGGATCATGTTAACCATTGTCTGTTCTTCATCCCTTCAGTCTGTGACCCACTTGGTCCACTTCACGCTCAGTGCCCGGGGCCTGGAGCTGAACCGGCCTTTCCGTTGCGTGAGTTTGATCCGGGCCCAAGCGAAGCCTTTGATCTACAGATTTTCAGCTCAGATTTTGGCAGCAACACGTCGGAAAAACAAAAGCACTGACTAAAGCTAACAGGAAGCCAAGGTTGTGCCCATGAGTGAATACTGAGTGAATACTGCCAACTCCATGTGTTCTGGGTTTTTGCTAATGAAAATAAACCAAATTGGCCTTTCCTGGCACAACGTCTCAGCATTAGCTCACCTGTTTACGGGCAAAGGACTCTGGGGGACTCTTTGCAAATACAGATACAGCTTGGTCACATGACACATCTGGAGCGGGTGGGTTCTGGGGGGAGGACAGACCAACTTTGAACCCAGAAAAGGGATTTAAATTTTCTTTGACCGAGAACTAAAACTTAAAGAGGCTAAAGACTTCCAAATATTTCAATCTTTTGGTAAAAATGTTTTTTGTTTTGTTGTATCTATAATGTCCAGTCGTGTTTGTATTGTGTCCCCTCACAATTATAATATATTCCTTTGTGATAGACCCAGTAAAGGAGGTGGAGCAGCAAAATGTGTAAATTCTTGTTTTACTGCAAATAGCAAAGTCTCCAAGTCAAAGAGTTTTGAATACATTGCCCTTGAGATGGGTTTGGGTAAAAATAATACTGGGACAATTACTGTACAAAGGACTCTTTGTAGAACCCATTGGGTCTTGTTTGTTCGCTGTAATGATGATTACATGCATTTGTAGTTTATGGAACGTCCAATAGAGGGCGCCCCAGCCATTGCATGACAGGGTGCTTTATGATGCCATATGTATTCCATTGGGAATGCCACTCATGTGTTTTGAACTCATGTGCTTTGACGTGTACGTTGGCGGTAGTGTAATTATGGATACCAACCGCCATAAAACACCACCAAAGAAGAAGAAGACCTCATGTGCTTTGAACTCATGCGCTTTGAAGATAGTACAAGCAGGGGGATTCAATCGGCCAAAGAGGGAGACGAAGAACCAGACCGGGAGCAACCCGATCAGGGAAGAACCAGAGAAGACCCAGAGAGGGAGAAAGAAGCAACCTGTGTGTATACCTGTGAGACTCGATAACGCTGCTGACCCGTTGCCGTGTTTCATCATTCTCTTCACTCACCTGAACATGGCATTGCTGCCCTGACCCGACACCCTGAGGTGGTGGTTAACCAGTATCCAAACATCTAGAATATCGAGTTATTCACTACAATTACAGTTGTAGGTTTTTATCGTCCCCCGGCTGCACCTTTCGGTGGGCTAGAAGACCTCTTTACCTTCCTCTCCACTTTTGATAATTATTTACTTGTTTAAAGTGACATGAACATTGATTGGTCCAAAACATCTGAAAGTCTAAAAAACTATTACAATGAGTTAAGCCTCACAAAACGTATTACTGCTCCCACCCGACTTGACCCTAAAGACCCACGTAAAGCAACATTACTGGACATTAACACAAAATGTATTCAATCCAAATCAAGTATAACAGTGGAAAGGTCCTATAAGCATTTTAATGACCAAGCATTTCTGTCTGATCTGTTCTATAGTGACACTGGCTTTACCACTAGTATTCCAGAACCCAACACAGCACTGGACTTTTTCATTAAAACGTTTAATGATGTTACTGATAAACATGCCCCCCTTAAAACAGTCAGGGTCAAAAATAAGAACAATCCCTGCTTCTGTCCAGACATCGCTGCATTATCTCGAGAGCGTGACAAAGCCTCGGCAGAAGCCACGGCAACCAAATCAGCAGCAGATTGGCAGCAGTTTTCTCATAAGCGCAATAAATAGTAGTTTCTACTGTTTGTGAAGCCAAAACATCTTACTACGTCAATACTTTCACGGAATCACAGGGTAATCCTGCAACATTTTGGAAAACCGTTAAATCCTTATTGCAAAATTCTGCTCCCTCTTTACCAAATGAAATGATTAAAGATTCGATCAGCTTGATGACAAAAAAATATATTTGTGACGCATTTAATCAGCACTTTGCTGGCTCTGGAAATATTTTTGTTGCTATTGCTCCATCTGTTGTTAGTTACTCCAATACATGAATAGACCTGATGAGCATGTTTTTTCCCTTAAGCCCTTTACACAGTATGAAGTATTCGATATTTTGCTCTCTATAGATCCCAAAAAGTCCACAGGAGCTGACACCCTCGAACCTCGGTTACTTTTGTTGTCAGCTCCACTAATAGTTCATTGTTTAACTCATGTTTTTAATCTCACAATTCAAACTGCTTTTGTTCTCCCTTTGCACAAAGGCCAGAAAAATGATTTGGATCATTTCAGTCCAATCTCAAAACTATCCTGCTTAGCAAAACTCTTGGAGAAGCTCATAAGTAGCCAGGTGCGTGCTTTCTTAACCAAATATTCAATTAGCACTATCACAGGTGCTACCAAAGTTATAAATGGTATTGCTATTACATTGACATGATGAAGAATGTGCTGCTGTTTTTGTTGAATTGCCAAAGCCTTTGATTCAGTAGATCATTGTATTCTCTTGGAGCGTCTGGATGCTGTTGGGTTTGATACCAACTCCACTACCACACAAATAGAGCTCGAGATGTTTCTGCTGATGGATTTCAATTTGAATTTTCTTATCTCAATAAATGTTTTCCACAAGGCTCTGTCCTTGGACCACTGTTATTTACAATTTATATAAACTCAATTGGGCATAATCTAAAAGACAGTAGCATCCACTTGTATGCAGACTCTGTATGCTAAAGGCGCCTTCTGCTGCACACGTGATTCAAAATATTCAATTTTCACTCCATCCAACAAAACTGTGTTAATTTAAAATGATTAAGGAATTAAAATAAAACAAAATGTATGCTGTTCTCTAAAAGACACTCTAGTGACTCAAAAAAGGTATCTATTCTCACGCTTGATGGTAATATGATTGAACAAGTACTCCATTACAAATACTTGGGCATCTGGATCGATGATAAACTCTCCCTCAACAAACACATACAGGAGCTGACAAATAATGTTAAAGCCAGCTCTAAGGTTCAGCTCTAAGGTTCAGCTCTAAGGTTCAGCTCTAAGGTTCAGCTCTAAGCTCTAAGTTCAGCTCTAAGGTTCAGCGCTAAGGTTCAGCTCTAAGGTTCAGCGCTAAGGTTCAGCTCTAAGGTTCAGCTCTAAGGTTCAGCGCTAAGGTTCAGCTCTAGCTAAGTTCAGCTCTAAGGTTCAGCTCTAAGGTTCAGCTCTAAGTTCAGCGCTAAGGTTCAGCTGCTTAAGGTTCAGCGCTAAGGTTCAGCGTTCAGCTAAGTTCTCAGCTCTAAGGTTCAGCTCTAAAGGTTCAGCTCTGAAGGTTCAGCCTCTAAGGTTCAGCTCTAAGGTTCAGCTCTAAGGTTCAGCCCTAAGGTTCACGCTCTAAGGTTCAGCTCTAAGGTTCAGCTCGTAAGGTTTCAGCTCTAAGGTTCAGCTCTAAGGTTCAGCTCTAAGTTCAGCGCTAAGGTTCAGCTCTAAGGTTCAGCGCTAAGGTTCAGCTCTAAGGTTCAGCCGCTAAGGCTAAGCTCTAAGCTCTTCAGCGCTAAGGGTCAGCTCTAAGGTTCAGCGCTAAGTTTCAGCTCTAAGGTTCAGCGTCTAAGGTTCAGCCTAAGGTTCAGCTCTAAGGTTCAGCGTCGCTAAGGTTCAGCTCTAAGGTTCAGCTCTAAGGTTCAGCTCTAAGGTTCAGCTCTAAGGTTCAGCCTAAGTCGCGCTAAGGTTCAGCTCTAAGGTTCAGCTCTAAGGTTCAGCTCTAAGGTTCAGCTCTAAGGTTCAGCGCTAAGGTTCAGCTCTAAGGTTCAGCTCTAAGGTTCAGCTAAGGTTCAGCGCTAAGGTTCAGCGCTAAGGTTCAGCTCTAAGGTTCAGCTCTAAGGTTCAGCTCTGAGGTTCAGCCCTAAGGTTCAGCTCTAAGGTTCAGCGCTAAGGTTCAGCTCATTAGACGCAAGAAGAGAACAGCACTGCCTTTTGTTTGCTTTTAAGGCTCTTGTTGACATTTTGCCTGATTATTTACCAAGTTGTCAATTTTCTCATTGGATTTTCCCTGTATAAATAAATAGAAAATAAAATGTGTCAAATTATGTTGGTACTATTCTAAAAGCTAATGCATTTAGCAGCCCACACCATAAAACCACCAGTGTACATTATAGGACAGCTAAAGCGCATGTATTAGTCATAACATAAATGTTTATAAAAGCAGTGAAATTAGACTATTTTGGTGCATATTTATAGACAAAACAACTCGGTGAATGACAATTCAAAATGTTGATCTTAAATAGCAACATAATTAATTATCGAACCAGTAAAAAGACTGATGTTCTGGTGAATGATTTAGAAATGTATGACTCAGTGACACATAATTGTAAGCATGTGTTGAGTCTCAGTGGAGTGTGTTTAAGAGGAAACCCCTTCAGTGCAAAACAGTGGCTCTTTGTCAGTGCCACAGCTGTAGATGGCACAGACTGAAGAGCTGCTCCTGACCCACAGAGAGGACAAATGTGGACTCCACACACACAAGAACCCTTTTATCAAAAAATATTAACTTTATCCATGTTGATATGCACTATACTACTTTAGTGAACATTATATGTCACTAGATATAATATTTACACTATTTTATCACAGGCTTTTTCAGCATAAAAGCTAAAAGTCCTCTTCATTGCATGCAGCAGTCGCCTTAGGTTATTGGAGGCCAGGCGGCCTTGGATAAAGCATGCTGTTTGTTGTTGATCTTTTCCAGGTCTTGGAAAAAGTGATATGGAGGCCTGCTGCACTTTATTGCGGTTTTAATTTAGTATATATGAACAGGTTTTTCCATAAAGTGTCTGTTTTTTTTTTGTCAGCGAAGGTAAATTAAAATTTGGAAAGAATTCCTCCATATCATTCCCATTATTATTCACCTTATTCCGAAAGACCGTCTGGGCGCCGCCATGGTTCTTCTGGTTGTATTAGTTAACATAGAGCTAATAACATCGAAATAAAATAAGACCGCAGGGAATCAGTGACTTGTTGGTCACATGAACAGTGGACATTTTACACAAATCAGTCTATTTTCTAGCATATTTTAGCGGCGAGACCCTCGTTCTTCACTTAAGGAACGCAGTTCCCGCTGGATCGCAAGTGCCATTACAACAGAAGAGCCAGTACAACGGAAGTGCCATGACAACGGAAGTGCCATTACAACAGAAGAGCCATTACAACAGAAGAGCCATTACAACGGAAGAACCATAACAACAGAAGTGCCATTACAATACAACGGAAGTGCCATTACAACGGAAGAACCATAACAACAGAAGTGCCATTACAATACAACGGAAGTGCCATTACAACGGAAGTGCCAATACAACAGAAGTGCCATTACAACAGAAGAGCCATTACAACAGAAGAGCCATTACAACAGAAGAACCATTACAACGGAAGAGCCATTACAACAGAAGTGCCATCACAACAGAAGTGCCATCACAACAGAAGTGCCATTACAACAGAAGTACCATTACAACAGAAGTGCCATTACAACAGAAGTGCCATTACAATACAACGGAAGTGCCATTACAGCAGAAGTGCCATTACAACAGAAGTGCCATTACAATACAACGGAAGAGCCATTACAGCAGAAGTGCAATTACAACAGAAGTGCCATTACAACGGAAGTGCCAACAGAAGTGCCAATACAACAGAAGTGCCATCACAACAGAAGTGCCATTACAGCAGAAGTGCCATTACAACGGAAGTGCCATGACAACGGAAGTGCCATTACAACAGGAGAGCCATTACAACAGAAGAACCATTACAACGGAAGAGCCATTACAACAGAAGTGCCATCACAACAGAAGTGCCATTACAACAGAAGTGCCATTACAACAGAAGTATCATTACAACAGAAGTGCCATTACAACAGAAGTGCCATTACAACAGAAGTACCATTACAACGGAAGTGCCATTACAACAGAAGTGCCATTACAACAGAAGAACCATAACAACAGAAGTGCCATTACAATACAACGGAAGTGCCATTACAGCAGAAGTGCCATTACAACAGAAGTGCCATAACAATACAACGGAAGAGCCATTACAGCAAAGTGCCATTACAACAGAAGTGCCATTACAACGGAAGTGCCAACAGAAGTGCCATTACAACAGAAAAGCCATTACAACAGAAGTGCCAATACAACAGAAGTGCCATTACAACGGAAGTGCCATTAAAACAGAAGTGCCAATACAACAGAAGTGCCATCACAACAGAAGTGCCATTACAACAGAAGTGCCATTACAACAGAAATACCATTACAACGGAAGTGCCATTACAACGGAAGTGCCATTACAACAGAAGTGCCATTAGAACAGATGTGCCATTACAACAGAAGTGCCATTACAACAGAAATACCATTACAACGAAGTGCCATTACAACGGAAGTGCCCTTACAACAGAAGTGCCATTAGAACAGATGTGCCATTACAACAGAAGTGCCATTACAACAGAAGTGCCATTATAACAGAAATACCATTATAACGGAAGTGCCATTACAACGGAAGTGCCCTTACAACAGAAGTGCCATTAGAACAGATGTGCCATTACAACAGAAGTGCCATTACAACAGAAGTGCCATTACAACGGAAGTGCCATTACAACAGAAGTACCATTGCAACGGAAGTGCCATTACAACAGAAGTGCCATTACAACAGAAGTGCCATTACAACGGAAGTGACATTACAAAGGTCCGTAGCAAAAAGCAGAGGCAAAAGTGGGCAGTGCGGAATAAGGTAAATCAAATATTGTACATGCTAGATTAACGAGTATGGGGTCATTAATCAATATCATTACCATCATAGAGTGATGAGATTGATTGTTGATTTTAATAGTTATGTTTGTTTTGGGAATTTTTTATTTTAAATTTTTTATTTTCGTTTCAGTACAAGAAAAAAGGAACATCAGAAGAAATGTTAAAAACAAACTACTTACAAGACAAACTATCTAAACCAAATCTAAAGTCGGCAATATCAGACGAGAGAATCATGTAATGGATTAGGACAACTCAGGACTTAAGGACTTAAGTACAAACGCTGGATACAGGAAGCAATAGTGATCAGGAAATGAGGCATAGCAACAATGAACAGAGACGAAAGAGCCTCCATGCTCCCACACGCCTGGGACACGCTTCCCCAGAGACCAGCGGCAGGGGGCGTGGCCAGTCTGGCACATCAGTCAGAGTCAGCTGATAAAGGGCACGTCACAGCAGTCGGATGACGCTTCTGAGACCTTAAACTTAAGAAGGCATGAGGAATTTTGTTGTTTTAGTTTTAAGACAAGAATTTTGTCTGCTTGTCCCCAGATTTGTAAAATTGTTTTTGTAATTGAAAAAGCGCAAAAGCATTCTTTTCATGGAAGTGTTTGGTATTCAGCTTTGCATACCACCATGGCATTTTTACCCAGAGTGTTATGTGGGCTTGACATGTGTCTGTTTCCAGCTGCTTGAGATATTTCTTTTGTCTTTTTCTTTTTTCATAGCGGTCGTGTGACTTATGATTCACCCTCTACAGGTTGGCTTGCAGGCCTCCCATACAGTCTGAACAGATTGTGGTGTCCTGGAGTATGAGTTATGGATGTGAGAATAATATGTACCGGTATATTCATGGTTCTAAGGACTAGCAACGTGCCGAATATCAGCGAGAGCCAGAGAATCTTGTAACTCTCTCCGAGCATTAGACGGCGCTCTGTCAGATGAAAGAGGACCCTTTGACCCATCTACTAACGCTTCACTGACCAGATGTAGGTCACCACCCAGTAGAATAGGGTAGTGTGCAAAAAGATCAGTTTGGACGAAAAGGTATTTTGTCCAGTGTTCGGAGCATAAACGTGTGAACATTTGTAAAGATCCTGATAAATTATACACGTCCCATCTTTGGCAATGATCCGTTTTAATAATGTGAATTTGAGTACGTATCTGTGTGTGTGTGTGTGTGTGTGTGTATGTGTTAAGATTGTCAAATATGGGGTTTGTAGAACATGCAAATGTATGTTCATAAGGGTCTCTTTACTATACCCCTCCCCACCCCACCTAACTTTTGCTGGTGTTGTGTTTTATTATTATTATTATTATTATTATTATTATTATTATTATTATTATTATTATCATTATTATTATTATTATTATAGTTATTAAAGTTATTATACTATATATTTATTTTTTGTAGTAGTACTAGTAGTAGTAGTACTATTTTTTGATGGGTGAAAACCAAAATATAAATGAAAAATAAATCAACTCCTGTTTGTTCTTTTGCCCAAAACCAAGTTAAATCACCCGCCGTACCCACCGTACCCGCTTTACCCGCTTTACCCGCCGTACCCGCCGTACCCGCCGTACCCGCCGTACCCGCCATACCCGCCTCTTGTACGTGGTTCTGCTGTCTCCCCCTCGTCACTGTCCCATTGGACTTGTGCTGCTAAAAGCCCTTTGTCTGAGTGACCACTGTTTATCATAGACTTCACCATACTCACCGCAATCGGGACAAAAGGGCTTTAATGGTTTTAAATAGAATGTAAAAAATAGCATCTGTCCCCAGCGTGGCTCACAGAGAGGCGAGAGAAGAGGGAGAGAGAGAGAAAGGGGGAGAGAAGAAGAATAAACGGGGTGAAAAGTGAGAGAGAAAGAGAGATTAGAAGATTTAGAGAACGAGTGAGAGAGGAGAGAAAGAGAGAGAAAAAGGGGAAAATGTGAGGGAGGGAGAGAGAGAAAGAAAGAGAGAGATGAGCGAAAGAGAGAGCGCGTTCACAGCGACTTCAAACTCGAAATAAGTAAACGTGTTTTTGTGAATTGCTGAGATCGGCCTCATGAAGAAAAAGTAAGAAGAGAGAGAGAGACACAGACGAAGAGAGACAGACGAGGAAGAGACAGACGAAGAGAGAGAAAGATGAAAAGAGAGACAGATGAAGAGAGAGATGGACGAAGAGACAGACAGATGAAAAAGAACAGGCGCGAGAGAGACAGATGCCACAGAGAAGAGGTACGAAAAGACACCAGAGAGACAGACGAACAGAGACAGAGAAAGACAGACAAGAGAGGACAGACAAAGGACAGAGAGAACTGACAAAGAGAAGCAGTAAAGAGAGACAGACCGAAGAAGACGACGAAAACAGACGAGAGAACAGACAAAGAGACAGACGAAAGAGAGGACAGACAGAAAGAGAGACAGACGAGAGAGACAGTGACAAAGAGAGAGACAGACGAAAAGAGAGACGACAAAGAAGAGAACAGACGAAGAGAGACAGATAAGCCACGAAGAGAGACAAAGAGAGAGACAGACAGAAAGAGAGACAGACGAAAGAGCGACAGACAGAGAACAAGAAGAGACAGAGAAAAGAAGACAGACGAAAAGGAGAGCAGACAGAAGAGAGACAGACAAAGAGACGACAGACAAAGAGAGAGAAGACAAAAAGAGGAGACAAGACAAAAGAGAGACAGACGAGAAGAGGACAGACAAAGAGAAGACAGACAGAAGAGAAGAGACAGAAGAGAGAGACGACGAAAGTAGAGACAGAAAAGAGAGACAGACGAAGAAGAACAGACAAAGGAGACAGACAAAGAGAGAGACAACAGGAAGAGCGAGACAACGCAAAGAGAGAGACAGACCACGATAGAGAACAGATGAAGAGAGAGACCAGGACCGTAAGCGAGACAGAGACGAACAAGACGAGACAGACGAAGAGAGAGCAGACAAAAGAGAGAGAAACCAGACGAAAAAGAGAAGACAGACGAAGAGAGACACAGAACAAAGGAGAGAGACAGATAAGAGAAGAAGATGTAAAGCGAGACAGCAAAGAAGACAGAACGAAGAGAGAACGGAGTACGTAAAGCGAGACAGACCGAAAAGAGACGAACAGACGAAGAGAGACAGACAAAAGAGAAGAGAGGACGTAAAGCGAGACAAGAAGAAAAGAGCGAACAGACGAAGAGAGAGACAGACGAAAAGATGACAGCTGGAAGAGAAGAGACAGAACAAGAGAAGAGACAGATGAAGAGAGAGACAGATGTAAAGCGAGAAAGACGAAAAGAGAGTCAGACGAAGAGAGAGCAGACAAAGAGAAGAGACCAGACGAAGAGAGATGACAGACAAAGAGAGAGACGACGAAGAGAGAGAACAAGACAAGAGAGAGACAGACGAATGAGAGAGACGATGAAAGAAGAGAGACAGATAAGCAGAGAGACAGATTGAAGGAGAGACAGACCGAAGAGAGAGACAGGCGAAGAGAGAGACAGATGAAAGAGAGAGGAACAGATGAAAGAGAAGAGACAGAATGAAAGAGAGACAGACAAAGAGAGGCAGAATGCAGAGAGAGAGCAGATGAAGAGAGAGACAATGAAGAGAGAGACCACAAAGGAGAAGGACAGATGAAGAAGAGACGATGAAGAGAGACAGACGAAGAAGACAGACAAGAGAGAGACAGACAAAGAGAGGACAGATGAAAGAGAGGACAGAGAAGAGAGAGACAGATGAAAAGGAGACAGATGAAGAGAGAGACAGACAAAGAGAGAGGACAGATGAAGAGAGAGGACGAGATGTAAAGAGAAGACGAAACAGAGAGACGAGAGCGACAAAGAGACACCGATGAGAGAGAGACAGAGAAGAGAGAGACAGGACAAAGAAGAGGCAGACTGAAGAGCGAGACAGACTAAGAGAGAGACAGACGAAGAGAGAGACAGTGAAGAGAGAGACCAGATGAAGAGAGAGACAGATGAGAGAGAAACAGACAAGAGAAGAGAAGACAGGACAGAAAAGAGAAGACAGATGAAGAGAGACGACAGAAGAAGGGAAGAAAAGAGAGAGGACAGATGAAGAGAGGACAAGAAAAGAGAGGACAGAGAGAAGAGAGAGCAGATGAAGAGTAGAGACAGACAAAGAGAAGGACAGATGAAGAAGGAGACAGATGAGAGAGAGACAGATGAAGAGAGAGACAGACAAAGGAGAGGACAGATGAAGAGAGAGGCAGATGAAGAGAGAGACAGTGAAAGAAGAGAGACAGAGAAGAGAGAGACAGATGAAGAGAGAAGACAGGTGGAGAGAGAGACAGATGAATGAGAGAGACAGACAAAAGAGGGACAGAATGAAGAGAGAGACAGATGAGAGAGAGAACAGATGAAGAGAGGACAGACGAAGAGAGAGACAGAGTGAAAAGACAGGCAAAGAGAGAGACAGATGAAAGAGAGAGACAGGCGAAGAGAGAGACAGAAAAGAGGAGAGACCAGGCAGAGAAGAGAGAAAGAAGAGAGACAGATGAAGAGAGAGACAGATGAAGAGAGAGACGACGAGAAGAGAGACAGACAGAAAGAGAGAGAAGATGAAGAGAGAGACAGACAAAGAGACAGACAAGAGAGACAGATGAGAAGAGAGAGAAAGAGAGAGACAGACGAGAGAGAGAGAGACAGACAAAGAGAGACAGACAAAGAGAGAGACAGATGAAGAGAGAGACAGACAAAGAGAGAGACAGATGAAGAGAGAGACAGACGAAGAGAGGGACAGATGAAGAGAGAGACAGACAAAGAGAGACAGGCAAAGAGAGAGACAGGCGAAGAGAGAGACAGATGAAGAGAGAGACAGATGAAGAGAGAGACAGGCGGGGACAGGATGACACAGGCAGAATCAGCAGAAAGTCAGCGCATGAGGAAGTCTGAGGAAAGTGAAGATCATGTTTCAGAGAATTTAAAGAATTGTGACATAAACGACTGCGTACAATTTCCATGGTTACGAAAGAAACGCCTCAAATGGAAAATGGCAAAAACAAAAACATTTTGAAAAGATACGTAGAGCATTTAACGTCATACTGCGGAACATTTCAGGCAAAGCAATAACAAGCAAATATATATATTCTGAATTTTCACAAATGTACGTAAACATAAAAAAGTACAAGTACAATAATAGCTTTACTATGACTGTACATTGTTATTGATAGCTTTAACAAGAAATAAACTTTTTATTTTTATTTTCCCAGAACATGCAGATGATTCAAAAACACCACTGAACAAAAATAGTTAAATTCTAAATTATGCAAATTTTACAAAACATGGACAAAATGATGAGGAAACAAAATTATTTATTACTTTTAAGGCCATTTTATGAGTTACATCTGGATTTATTGCAATATACAATATACTTTTTTTTTTTTTTTAATTTAAAATTCAAAACAAAATAGAACAATTTAAAATGTTGAACGCAATAAATACTTATAATGAGCAGTAAAAAGCCTCTATATGTACAATACTTAAGGTCCTGCTTTCTTAAAGTAATACACAGTACAATACATAAATACACATAGCATGCAGGAAAATAAAAAACAAATCACAAAACAGAAGCGAGTTAAATGTGTAAATGAAATAAAATAAAATAGGACAAACTACAGGAGCAAACACATTATTTAGCAAATAAAATCATTGTATTTCAGGTAAAAATTAAAATAAAAAGGTTTATTGCCACTGCCAGTGAGTAAAAACAAACTAGAAACAACAATATAATAGCAAAATATAAATAATAATAATAATAATGATAATATGAATGATAATAATGATAATAATAATAATAATAATAATAATAATAATAATAATAGTAATAATAATAATAATAATAATAATAATAGTAATAATAATAATAATAATAATGATATTATTATTATTATTATAATAATAATAATAATAATTATTATTATTTTATAATAATAATAATAAAGACATGAAATACAAAATTGGTTGTAACTAAATAAGATTAAAATAAATGTATTCAAAAATAATTTGACTGGAATATATACCACCAATTTACAGTTTAGTCGATGTATTTGCTTAATCTCTTGAAAACAGAGCAGCAAACGAAATATTTAGCAAATATCCCAAAATCTAATTATTTTAATCAAGCCTTGTTTAATTCACTTTATTTCTTCACAATCTTGCAAAATAACATACACATTTTCACAACAGGCCAGGTTGTTCAAAACCATATTATATAATATATAAATAATAATTAGTTTGATTCTTTCACAGAAAACATTATTCATTTTGATTTTTTATTCAGTTTTTTAACACTTGTAATAAAGCTTTAATTCCATGTAAAAGGTTCTTTTGCCCCTCTGTTTTGGCCTAATCTCCCGTTGTTAGCCCGCGTTGCGCCCGCGTTTGCCCGCGTGTTGCCCCGCGTTGCCCCGCGTTGCCCCGCGCTTTGTTTGCCCGTGTGTTACCCGCGGATTCCCTCACGTCACTTGACTTTCCTCCAATCAACCACCTCGAGCAGAAGTGGAATGGACTAAAATAACAGGACAAATATGTGCGAGAACTCAAGATAACAACGACTGAACACAGCTGAGAAAACTATGGACGCAACTGTGAGCAGGCCAAGGGAAGCAGAGGGAGGGGGGGATGAGGGGGAGAGGGAGGCGTGGGAGAGGGGAGACGGAGGGTGGAGATAGAGAGGGACGGAGAGGGGGGAAGAGAGAAAGGTAGAGGCAGAGAGAGAGAAGGGGAGTTCTATGGATAGAAAGAGGTATGGAGGGTTCGAGAAGGGATGTGGGAGCGAGGGAAGAGGGGGAGAAAGGCAAGTGATAGAGGAAGAGAGACACACCCACACAGAGAGAAAGAGAGAGATAAGAGAGAGAGAGAGGCAGGAAGAGACAAAGAGAGATGGAGAAGAGAGAAAGAGAAGCAGAGAGAGAGATGGACTGAGAAAAGGGTTGAGAGAGAACGGTAAAGAGAAGGAGAAGAAGGAGAGTGAGTGAGGAGGAGTTCGGGGCAGGCAGGAAGAGGATGGGGGAGAAAGGAGAGAGAGAGAGAGAGAGAGTAGCGGGGGAGAAGGAGGCAAAGAAGAGAAAGGGGCCGGAGAAGGTGAGGAATGAGGGGGATTCATATTTTGGGAAGAGGAGAATGTGGAGAAAAGTGGGAAACGGCCAGAGTGAGCGAGATAGAGGGAGTAGATAGAAAGAGAGGAGAGAGAGAAAGTGGGGAAGAAAGGAAAAGAGAGGGTGAAACGAGGAGACGGGAGTAACGGAGGGGGGAGAGAGAGAAAGTGGGGGAGAGGAGTAGAAGGGGGAAGAAGGAGAAATGTTTAAAAAAAAAAAAAGGGAGAGTGGAGAGGAAAAGAATGTGAGAGAAGGGGGAAGAAGAGCAGGGCTAAGAGAAACGAGTGAGGGAGTGGAAGGAGAGGGAGAGAGAGAGAGAGAGAGAGAGAGAGAGAGAGGAGGGGGGGTTGCAGGAAATCCCACTGGGAAAGCGAGTGGGAGCGAGGGGGAGAAGGAGAGCGTCTGTGCTGATAACGAGTCCCGGCAGCAGCAGCAGCAGCTCCTCCCGCGCTGAGCCTGATGGAAAAAAATGAAGTTGCGATTCCAGGCTCGGGAGAAACTATGTGACCTCTGACCCCCGTCTCCAAGCGACAGGCACGGAGCTAAAAATAGACGAACCTGGAGATGATCAGGAGTCCCACAAGAACGGGCGTTTAGAGGGCGACGGAGAGGAAGTTCTGCCTCCTGAGTGAGTGTTTAAAGGGCAGACACCTGACTTTAAAGTGCCCCCTACAGGTCGGACGACTCATTGCACCAAAATGCACTTATGATAAATATATTTTGAACTGTGCTATAAATGGGTTTTTTTTAAAATCCCAGAATAGCACGTTTTTTAGGTTTATAATTGCACTTCCTGTTTGTGATTGATGACATCACGCTAGGAAATTACCCAGCAACCACTAGGCCATTTTTTTTCATTTAACAAATACAAAATATATGACTTTATTTCATTGAATCATGTTTAGAGAGTCAAAAAAGTTGTTTCTTTGTGTAAATTCTGCATAAACGTTGACTGGAATGAGTGTCCCCGGTGTGATGTCACTTCCTGTCATTTTCCTACAGATTTTTCTACTTTTCTCCACAAATACCTACTCGATTGGTGTACAACTATCATTTATATGTACAACAGGTATTATTTATTTTCACTTTACATCAAAACTATGCAATGTTTATATTGTTGTTTTCTATGACAATGGCAATAAATCTATTTTGGATATAAGATAATGATAGTCGATATGCAGGTGAAATTGTTTTATTTGTTTTACTCCATACGCTGTAAAAAAAAAAGCAGCTATTTGTGAAAAACGGAGACTTTCGCTTTGTAAACGGAGAGTTTTTAATCAAACTGTATTTTTTCGATAAGAACCACAAGGAGGCAACTGACAGAAACATACTGTTTTATCCAATCAGAAACAACTGACAGAAACAACATCCAATCAGAGACATTGAAGGGTGGGAAGGCAGGTTTTCAGGGGGCAACAAGCGACTCGAGCCTTCAAAAAAGCACCAAAACGAGAAGAAACTATAGTAAAGCATTGTGCGAGCTGCTGTATGATCTATAATGAGCTGTACATACATTTTCCAGCATACATAACATCATGAACAGCTTTAAAGCATTAACAGCTTGTATTTTATTAACTGTGATTTCGATGCATTTTATTTCCTGTTGTGTGAAGCACTTTGAATTGCCTTGTGTACGAATTGTGCTCTACAAATAAACTTGCCTTGCCTATTCAGGTCATTACAGGGGCAAGAGTTAATTAGACACAGATGAAAAAGAACTAAAAAAATCACCTCTTTTATGATCTGAGGAGGAAGCTCATACAGAATTTCCTTGCATTAAAATTAATTAATTAAAATTAAATTAAATCAGTTTTTTCCCCTCTGAGTCCTGTCCTTTGTTTTCATTTTTTTGTATTTCATTTCATTTAAAAAATATATATATTATTACTATTATTTTTATTTATTTTTAAAATTATTTTATTAAGTGTATTTCAACGTATTTCAATGTATTTGTTTTTGTGTTTGTTGGTTTTTACTTTATGTTGAAAAAGGAATAAATAAAAATCATAATAAAAATCAAATATAAATATATACTCAAATTAAATACATTTTAAAAACGTTCCAAAAAAAGGATATATTACAATACATATGCTAATTATACATAAACTTACTCTATTGATTGATTGATTTATTAATTTCTTTATTTTGTACAGCATGAATTACTAAAAAAAAGGCTGTAAAATAACAAATTAGGCTGAACAGTCAAGAGTTTGTTTGTCATTTGTGTCGAGGCAGATGTTGCCCTAGTGATTTGCGTGTCTGTCTCGTTTACATAATCATTTGAATCGACTAAAGACAAACGAAACCCTTTTGTAATTCACTTTGTCTCACCGATTACATATCGCGGAACCGCCGGCTGCTAACGTGGCTCTTCTGGATCAGCTCTAAACGACTCTGAACGCATTGTTACGGACAATGACCGAGACGTCGTTTTCAATCTCTTGTTGCACACTCGTTCTTCACCTGCGGATTATTTTAAAACATTTCACCATCTCTTCGCGTCTACTGTCATGTAATAAACTGTTCTTTCAAAACAACAAGACTTTTCTTTTACATTATGGCACCCAAATCAGTTTTATACACAAATGCACATAAAGATTGAACTGCCTTGGCCTGTAATGCGACTTTCCACCACCAGATGGAGCCATTAGTTATTCAAAATGCATTACAGTGTCAGGTCCAATTGATTGAAATCAGGGTTTTTCATTTTGATCTGATGTAACTCTATCTTCTGTAATAATGCGATCAAATGAACGCCAGACACAGTGGAACTTTCCATGCCGGCGATCGCTCAAATCTCCATGGAGACGAGCAGTTCGAAGATTAAACTGACCTAACAAGTGATTTTTAAGATTTTCGTTTTATTCTATTCTAATCAACCTTTTAACACTCCGTGAATGAATGATGACAATAAAACTCAATTAAATGTTCTATTCGCATTTACAACCAGCGTCACCGTCCGCCGTTATGTTCAGAGGGGGATAAAGACCCCAGAGACACACGCAACGCATAAATATCGAGGACTTGAACCCACAGATCGGCAGCGTCTTATTTTTATTCAGAATTTTAACTGACACTAGTTTTCAAATCCTGCCTCGATGTGGTTTTGCCGCTGCAGATGAGTCCCATTTGAAAGCTGATTTAGATTTGGCAGAATGTGTGTAAAAAGTCTAATAAAATGTGTTTTTGTTTGTGAGCTTTGAGTAAACAAACTGTTCCTGATTCTTCCCAGAACTGACCAAAAATAAGTGGGTTATAGCTTCATTTTTATGTTTGTGTTTGATAGTTCCTTTTTATCAGATGGTTGAAAAAAGGAAGACTAAATCAAGGTTGATTAGATCCGTTTCCATTTAGGGCCCTTGACATGTAGAACTTCTCTTTTAGTCTTGGGAGGACTCCAGAGAGGCTTTTTCTGGAGCTCCCATTGGACCCTGCATAAAATCATCAGCGTGGACTCATTTCTCTGCTCTCTCAGGCGGGGGTCTGTAGGGACACGGGTGGGCACATATTTCTGAAACAGTCCGCTTTGACCCAGAGCTAAGTTAGATCTGATGAGAGGAGTGCTTATTTTGGGCTACAGCGAATGAAGACCCAGGAACAGTGCACCGAGACCCAGGAACAGTGCACGAGAACCCAGGAACAGTGCACCAGAGACACAAGAAAAGAATGCACGAGACATTCCAAGGAACAAGATGGCCACCACAGAGACCCAAAAGGAACAAGCACCAGAACCAAAGGAAACAGGACAATCCGAGACCCAGGAATAAACAAATGCACCGAGAACCAGGAACAGATAGGCCACCGAGAACCAGAAAATAGTGCCCAGACCCAGGACGAGCACCGAGACCAGAGAACAGTGCAAACCGAGACCCAGGAACAAGTGCAACCGAGACCCAGGAAACAGTGCACGAACGAACGAGGGCAGTGACAACGGGACCACCGAGATCCCAGGAACATGTAGCCAACGAGACCCAGGAAACCAGGCACCCGAAACCCAGGATACAGTGCAACCAGACCCAGGAAACAGTGCCACCGTGAGCACACCCGGAACCCAGTGCACCCAGGACCAAGAACAGGCACCAGACCCCATAGGAACGAGCACCGAGAACCCATCAACGGGAACAGAGTTGCACCGAGACCCAAGGAACAGCACCCAGACCAGGGAACAGAGTGCAACCGAGACCCACAAAGGGACAAGCACCGAGACCCAAGGAAGACAGATGCACCCAGACCCAGTGAACAGCACCCAGACCCAAGGAACCAGTGCACACCAGAACCCGGGAACAGTGACACCGCAAACCAGGAAACAAGACACCGAGACCAAGGAAACACAGCACTTGAGACCCAAGGAAAGTATTGAACGACCCAGAACCCGGAAGACAGCACCGAAGAACCAAAGGAAAGTGCGACCGAGTCCAAGAACACGGACCGAGACCCAGAGGAAACAGCACGAAGAAAGCCCCGAAGGAACAAGCACGAGACCGAAGGAACAGTGCACCCAGACCCAGAACATGTGCACGAGCCGAGACCCCAGGCACATGCACGAGAAAGACCAGGAAACAGCACCGAGACCAGGAAACAGTGCACCCAGACCCCAGGAACAGCACCGAGAGGAAACAAGAACAGTGCAACAAGACCCAGGAACATGCACCGAGAGACCCAGGAACAGTGCACCCAGAACACCCAGGGAGAACAGATGCACGCGAGACCAGAACAGAGTGCACGAACCAAAGCGAAAACAGCACCGAGAACCCAGGAACAGCTGCCAGCCAGGAACCCAGAAACAGACACCAGGAACAGAGACCAGGAACAGTGCACCCAGACCAGGAACAGCACCGAGACCCAGAACAGGGCACAACGAGACCCAGAACAGTGCACCCAGACCCAGAGAAAACAGTGCACACCAGGACCGAGGAACAGTGCACCGAGACCACAGGAACAGCACCGAGACCCAGGAACAGACTGCACCAGACCCAGGAAACAGCACCCGACCGAGGAAACAGATGCACCGAGGAACCCAAGGAACAGCACCGGAGACCCAGGAACAGTGCAAGCCAGACCCAGGAACAGCACGCCAGACCCAGGACAGCACCGAGACCCACAGGAACAGGCACGAGACCCACCGAAGGAACAATGCACCCAGGACCCAGGAAACAGTGACCCAGACCCGGAACAGCACCGAGACCCAAGAACAGCACACCGAGACCAAAGAACAGTGCACCCAGACCCAGGAACAGCACCGAGACCCCAGAACAGCTGCACCCAGACCCAGGAACAGTGCACCCAGACCCAGGAACAGCACAGAGACCCAGGAACAGCACCCAGACCCAGGAACAACTGCTGGAGTCTCGAGACTATGGGCTATGGATCAAGTCTGTGTTTCTTGCATTTCTCCTTCAGATATGATTTAGTTTTTCTCATTTCTGTCTTTATCCTTCAAAAATATTGAGCATTATTTAAAGGTTTATCTCTCCCTCAACTTCAGATCATAAATAAGAAGTTACTCTTACAGTTTCCCCAAATACTTTTTTTACACTTACTTGATTCATCTCCTTGAGCACTACTTCTACTTGAGTAAAAATAATTGGAAGCAATGTCACTCTTAGATATTTTTCAATTTTCAAACAACAAAGACGTCATTTTGCATTCCAATTTTTCTGTTGGATGGATCATACCACACAAATGAATTCTTAAATCGTTACAGACAATAAACATGAAATGGAATGTATCCTCCACCGACCCCCACCTGTCTCCTCTGGGACACACCTCAGGGCTCAGTAAAGAAACTTTCCTTTCCATGTAACGTGTTATTTTGGTGCTTCTGGAACACCATGAGCTCCGGTAAACAGTGAGCATGTTTTAGACCCCGCGCGCCCCGAGTACACTCACCCACAAAGGGAAAACACACAAAGGGAAAACACACAGAAAGTCACAAGGGCCTGAGACATTATCACCACATGAGCGACAAACGGCAGATTATTTGATGTGGAACTTCTCCTACTCCAGAGGAACACTTTATATCTCATTTGTTTCATGGTTTCACAAGTAAAGTGCATTGAGCCATTACATCACAAAGTGTGACATAGTCACACATTATTCAGCTGTTTCCCGCTGGACTTTGTTTTGGCTTCGCTCCCAGAAATTCCAACGCAACAATTTCACCTTGACGCATTTTGTTCACAATATAAACCAACAACGTCATTTAGTGCAATTCTTGGCATTGGCTTTAGTTCAAATACATCTGGGTTTTGTAAGTGTTTAGAGTCCTAATTACCCAAAGTAAAAACACTCAACATCCTCTACTCTGGCAATGATTTGAAAAAACTATGTTGTTTGGCTGTGCATGTGACGGAAATGATTTTCTTTGCACTCTTCTCTTTTTTATGTCTTAAACTATTTGCCTGAAAATTTCTTTAAATTAAAAGGTCTTTCTTTACAATTCTAAAACTACTATTTAGACACAATTATATTTGAACATGTAAAAACACAATAGCCCATCGTGCCGGTGTCCAAGCGCAGATGCAGAGCAGGAGAGGAGAGGGTCAGAACTGCTGGTTAGATTGTCAGTCGTCACTAAGGCCACTACAAAGTCCAGGAAGAGCCTGGCGCACCGACCCNGACCCAGGAACAGTGCACCCAGACCCAGGAACAGCAACCGAGACCACCCAGGAACAGCACCGAGACCCAGGAACAGTGCACCGACCCACAGACCCACCACGAGACCAGAACAGCACCGAGACCCAGGAACAGTGCAACCGAAGAACAGCACGGAACCCAGGAACAGCAGAGACCCAGGAACAGCACGAGACCAGGAACAGCACAGAGACCAGGAACAGCACCGAGAACCAGGAACAGCACAGACCCAGGAACAGAGACCCAGGAACAGTGCACCCAGACCAGGAACAGCAACGAGACCCAGGAACAGTGCACCCAGACCCAGGAACAGCACGAGACCCAGGAACAGCACCGAGACCCAGAACAGGAGAACCAGGAACAGCACCGAGACCCAGGAACAGTGCAGGAACAGCACCGAGACCCAGGAAACAGTGCACCCAGACCCAGGAACAGCACCGAGACCCAGGAACAGCACCGAGACCCAGGAACAGTGCACCCCCAGAGACCCAGGAACAGCAGAGACCAGGAACAGCACCGAGACCCAGGAACAGTGCACCCAGACCCAGGAACAGCACCGAGACCCAGGAACAGCACCGAGACCCAGGAACAGCACCGAGACCCAGGAACAGTGCACCGAGACCCAGGAACAGCACCGAGACCCAGGAACAGCACCGAGACCAGGAACAGCACCGGAGACCCAGGAACAGTGCACCCAGACCCAGGAACAGCACCGAGACCCAGGAACAGCACAGAGACCCAGGAACAGCACCGAGAACCAGGAAACAGCACCGAGACCCAGGAACAGCACCGAGACCCCAGGAAACAGTGCACCCAGACCCCAGGAACAGCACCGAGACCAGGAACAGCACCGAGACCCAGGAACAGCACCGAGACCCAGCAGACCCAGGAACAGTGCAACGAGACCCCAGGAACAGTGCACCCAGACCCAGGAAACAGCACAGAGACCCAGGAACAGCACAGAGACCCAGGAACAGCACCGAGAACCAGGAACAGCACCGAGACCCAGGAACAGTGCACCCGAGACCCAGGAACAGTGCACCAGACCCAGGAACAGTGCACCCAGACAGACCGAGACCAGACAGGACCAGGAACAGTGCACCCAGACCCAGGAACAGTGCACCCGAGACCCAGGAACAGCACCGAGACCCAGGAACAGACCCAGGAACAGCACCGAACAGACAGGAACAGCACCGAGAGAACAGCACCGAGACCCAGGAACAGCAGCACCGAGACCCAGAACAGTGCACCCAGACCCAGGAACAGCACACCCAGACCCAGGAACAGCACCGAGACCCAGGAACAGCACCGAGACCCAGGAACAGCACCGAGACCCAGGAACAGCACCGAGACCCAGGAACAGTGCACCCAGACCCAGGAACAGCACAGAGACCCCAGGAACAGCACCCAGACCCAGGAACAACTGCTGGAGTCTCGAGACTATGGGCTATGGATCAAGTCTGTGTTTCTTGCATTTCTCCTTCAGATATGATTTAGTTTTTCTCATTTCTGTCTTTATCCTTCAAAAATATTGAGCATTATTTAAAGGTTTATCTCTCCCTCAACTTCAGATCATAAATAAGAAGTTACTCTTACAGTTTCCCCAAATACTTTTTTTACACTTACTTGATTCATCTCCTTGAGCACTACTTCTACTTGAGTAAAAATAATTGGAAGCAATGTCACTCTTAGATATTTTTCAATTTTCAAACAACAAAGACGTCATTTTGCATTCCAATTTTTCTGTTGGATGGATCATACCACACAAATGAATTCTTAAATCGTTACAGACAATAAACATGAAATGGAATGTATCCTCCACCGACCCCCACCTGTCTCCTCTGGGACACACCTCAGGGCTCAGTAAAGAAACTTTCCTGTCCATGTAACGTGTTATTTTGGTGCTTCTGGAACACCATGAGCTCCGGTAAACAGTGAGCATGTTTTAGACCCCGCGCGCCCCGAGTACACTCACCCACAAAGGGAAAACACACAAAGGGAAAACACACAGAAAGTCACAAGGGCCTGAGACATTATCACCACATGAGCGACAAACGGCAGATTATTTGATGTGGAACTTCTCCTACTCCAGAGGAACACTTTATATCTCATTTGTTTCATGGTTTCACAAGTAAAGTGCATTGAGCCATTACATCACAAAGTGTGACATAGTCACACATTATTCAGCTGTTTCCCGCTGGACTTTGTTTTGGCTTCGCTCCCAGAAATTCCAACGCAACAATTTCACCTTGACGCATTTTGTTCACAATATAAACCAACAACGTCATTTAGTGCAATTCTTGGCATTGGCTTTAGTTCAAATACATCTGGGTTTTGTAAGTGTTTAGAGTCCTAATTACCCAAAGTAAAAACACTCAACATCCTCTACTCTGGCAATGTTTTGAAAAAACTATGTTGTTTGGCTGTGCATGTGACGGAAATGATTTTCTTTGCACTCTTCTCTTTTTTATGTCTTAAACTATTTGCCTGAAAATTTCTTTCAATTAAAAGGTCTTTCTTTACAATTCTAAAACTACTATATTTAGACACAATTACATTTGAACATGTAAAAACACAATAGCCCATCGTGTCGGTGTCCAAGCGCAGATGCAGAGCAGGAGAGGAGAGGGTCAGAACTGCTGGTTAGATTGTCAGTCGTCACTAAGGCCACTACAAAGTCCAGGAAGAGCCTGGCGCACCGACCCACTGATCAGAGCCAGTTTTAACACTAAAAGCTCTGGTCTAGTTTTGTCTGGGACAATTAGTTTAGCAAAAGCTTAATCTAGGGAGGGGGCAGAGGAGAAGGGGTCCGTCGTTAAAGATACACACAAGGTGGACGACGAGAGAGTGGTCGTAAAAGATACATACGCTCTGTACAGACGTGTGCAGAGGCAGATCGCGCGAAAGACTCAATCTAAAAGCAATGTGCCCGTCCCGGAGACATCTGTTACGCTGGCAATGTCAAATAAATATTCATGTCAGCAAAATTGTTACATTGAATGAATAGAAATTAAAGGTTTTGTGATTTCTGCCATGTCTTTGTGATTCTAATGAATGGTTTTCCTGTTGTGTGAAGCACGTTGAATTGCCTTGTGTACGAATTGTGCCTTGTGTACGAATTGTGCCCGACAAATAAACTTGCCTCGCCTCAAATTACAGGTGAACATGTGACCGTTGAACAAAGCCACAAACTGGACTTAATGGAGCCGCCGAGTTTCCCGGAAACGACAAGAAATCAAGACAAACTCCTCCGTCTGATGCTAATGTCTTTTTCCATTCACCTCAGACACACAAGAGGAAGTGGACAGATGTTTGATCAAGACTGGCTCTGCTGAGCAACACGCAACACACTTTGTCCAATAATGTTCACGTTATTAACAATTCCATTTATACAACTCTAAAAACAATATTGCAGATAGTGTGGCATATCTAAAATCATACACAAATGATAATAGTATATGGTGCAATGATCAATCAACTAATAAAATGATCGCTGTTTGACAATACAGACTCTAAAACACAGATCCAAAAAATAATACGCAATTGTTACTTTTCATCAATAATAAAAAAGAAAATTGTAGCAGATTCGTTTTATAAATAAGTGTTAGTTGCAGCCCAAGTATGACGAAAGAAAGTTATCTGTCACAACTAAACATGAAGAGCACCACTGCTGCATGAATGATCGCTTCCAGCAGATGGCAGTCATGTTCAACACACGCTTTAACCCCTCGACAGCTGATGCAGCGAGTGAGAGATTAAATAAAGAGCTTTGAATAACTCAAGGACACAAAGAAACACACACAAATAATTGATGGCCAGTGTTGGAGCAAAAAAGTGCACGATTCACGTTCACGCAAGATGTTTTGTCAACCGATAAACCTCTGCACTTTGTCACCACCAGAGGGCAGCGTTGATGAGCGATTATTCTGAGCACTTCAGCAAGAAATGGCACGTGACAAAAGCAGTTGGATGACTTAATCAGAGCCCATTTTTATACAGTTTATGTCGTGTTCTGCATGGAGATATATTGTATTGTTCAGTGGGTAAAATGCAGATTCTCCGCTGTTTTTGACCACATTTTTGACTTTAATAAAGCATCGTCACTTTGAATAATCTGGTTCAACATCTGTGAATCTTTCTCTGGATGTTTCTTCTTTAAAAAAAAATCCATAATCCATAAATTAAAAAAAACCGTACAATAAATCCACAATGTCAAACAGCCCTGGAACCACCTCAGCGCTCCATATTGATTCAACTGATCTGAACTCCAGGTGCAGCGTGGTTCCTGTATCCAACGGCGACGTGTTGTTTGTCATCAGAACCCGAGAACTTCACTGTGCCATCAGTGTTCGTCTCAAGGTTGTGCAGCTCGTGAGGTGGAAACACACGATTGTCCTCTTTGAACTGCTCATTCTTTCACGCTGTTTCGCTACTATTTACTGTACGAGGCTGATTCATCACAGGGGTCAGAGGTCAGAGGTCACTGCTATTGACAAACGTGTCCTCCAAACCTCACTGTGGTTCACCTCCAGCCTTCTCTTTGTTTCTCTTTTTGCGCGTATTTCCCGTGACGTCGTTTCGTCTGCGTCTCTGTCGTTGTTATTATTATGATTGACAGTTTTCGTTGTTCGATTTGTCTGTTTTCCGTTGGTCAAATCGACAACGTGAAGCTCTGTCGAGAACTAAATACGTGACATCTTGTTTATCATTGGCCAATTGCGTTTTGTTTCACATTTTTGAAAATAAGGCGGATTTGTTGTCTTTTACAGCGTATTTACTTATGTATTTGTACTTCGACTGCTGTGTCCCTGTGTTTTACTTTAAATATACTGCAAATTAACACATTTTAAGTATTAAGACCATAGAGCAGGGCTATTCAACTTAATTTCCCTGAGGGCCAGATTTCTCGGGGGGCGTGGCCTCTGGGCTGGGTAGGCTACAAACCAGGTCGGAACCAAGACTAATCCGGAATCAAACCAGGTCGATCCCGCGTCCAAAACAGGTCCAAAGCAGAATTAAATAAGTTTTAAACTTGTACAAACCAGGAATTAAACCAGAAAAAAAGAAAAAAAAATCTACAATAATAACATTTGGAAGATGGGACGCGGGCCGGATCAGATCGTTTGGCGGGTCTGATCTGGCCCCCGGGCCTTAAGTTGAGTTCTATGTGTTTTGCCAGTTTTCCAGAAAGAATTGTTATGTTTACTACTGGTCGTTACGTGGAAACGGTGGTTGTTTTTTGATTTACTTGAATGTATTTTACAGAGGATACTTTCTACTTTTACCTCACTGTATTTGAGAGTACTTTCTACTTCATTTTTGAGCTGGACTGGAAAGTAAAAAGTACTTTTCCCTCACTCTTGGCTCAGCACGTTCATGGTGACATTCCGACTTAAAGGTTCTGAGTTTTGACAATTACAACAACAAAATAATAAAAATAAATACAAAATAAATACAAAAATAAATACAAAAATAAATATAAAATAAAATAAATAAAATAAATAAAATAAATAAAATAAATAAAATAAATAAAATAAATAAAATAAAATAAAATAAAAAATAAATAAAATAAATAAATATAAAATAATATAATAATATAAAAATAAAAAAAAAAAAAAATAAATAAATAAATAAATAAATAAATAAATAAATAAATAAAATAAATAAAATAAATAAATAAATAAAATAAATAAAATAAATAAAATAAATAAAATAAAATAAATAAATCAAGACTGTTGACCAAACAGTCTTTATCCAATAACTACATTACTACTACATCGGTACTTCTTTTTAGTACAGTTTTCATGTTATACTTTGATCAGTTTTAGTTTTACGCGAGTATTTCTTGTTCTTTTTATTTAACTCGCACATTTGAGTACTTCTTCTGCAGCTCATTGTGTACAAACATGTTTTTTATTCTGATGCAGTCTTTTGTCCAGATGCGGCGGAGACACAGAGGGGGAGACAGACATGTGATTGACAGGTGCAGCAGCTGCGATGACCGGGCCCACCCTCAGGTCCCCCCTCCCCCCCTCGCTCCTCACCCCTCCCTCACCCCTCTCACCTCTCGCTCTCTTTCTATATCTTTCATTACTCTGTCCCTCCTCAGCGCCCCCCTTTCCCCCTCCCCCTCACCGTAATCGTCTCGCAACAACTAACGATTATTGTAGCGGCCGATTATTGAGACTTTTAAAACACCAAATAAAGGTTGAAATGTGGTGAATTCAAGTTAAATAACGTGTTTTATTGACAAAAATCAGAAACAATTTAGCATTTTTTGGACATTTTGCACAATAACGCTGCTGTTTTTGTAATAAAAGGTCATTTCATGTGTGTTTTTTCGATTAACCGTTGCAGCCCTAATCTCCCCTCTCTCACCTCTCTGTCTTCGACTCTTCCTCCCCCATCTTCTTCACCCTCTCCCCCTCCATTTCCCTTCCCCCCTACTCTCCCTCCTTCTCTCCTCTCACCACCCTTCCCCCTCCTCTCTCCCTCGTCCTCTCTCTGCTTCTCGCTTCCTTCCCTTCCTCCTCTTTCCCTTCTCTCTCTTCCTCCTTCCTTTCTCCCTCCATTCCCATCCCTCTCCTCTCTTTCCCTCTCACCTTTCTCTCTGTCTTGCTCCGGTCCCTCGTTCCACATCTCCTCCTCCTTCCTTCTCTCTACTTCCTTCTTCCTCTCACCTTTTACCTCTATCTCCTCCCCTTTTTTCTTTCTCCGTCTCTCTCCTCTTGACTCCCTCTATTCCTCCCTGCAGTCCTCCCTCCTATTCTCTCTTCTCTCTCTCTCACCCTCCCTCCTCTTCTCTCTCTCCTTCTCTTCTCTCTCTCTCTCTCTCCCCTCCTCCTCTCTCTCTCCACTCTCCTCCCCCTTCCTCTCTCCTGCAGGCCTGATCAGAGCCTTCTCTCTCTCTCTCCTCCTCCCCTCTTCTCTCTCTCCTTCTCTTCTCTTCTCTCTCTCTCTCTCACCCTCCCCTCCTCCTCTCTCTCTCCTTCTCTTCTCTTCTCTCTCTCCTCCTTCTTCCTCCTCCCCTCCTCTTTTCTCTCTCCCTTCTCTTCTCTCTCTCTTGCTCCTCCTCCTCCTCACCTGATCAGAACCTTCGCTCTCCTCCTTTCATTCCTACTCTTCCTCCTCTCTTTATCTCTCTCCACTCTCCTCCTCCTCCCTCTCTCCTGCAGACCTGATCAGAGCCTCTCTCTCTCTCTCTCCTCCTCCCCTCCTCTTCTCTCTCTCCTTCTCTTCTCTCTCTCTTGCTCCTCCTCCTCCTCGCCTGATCAGAGCCTCTCTCTCTCTCTCTCCTCCTCCCCTCCTCTTCTCTCTCTCCTTCTCTTCTCTCTCTCCTCCTTCTCCTCCTCCTCTTCTCTCTCTCCTTCTCTTCTCTCTCTCTTGCTCCTCCTCCTCCTCGCCTGATCAGAGCCTTCTCTCTCCTCCTTTCATTCCTACTCTCTCCTCCTCTTTTCTCTCTCTCTCACCACTCTCCTCCTCCTCCCTCTCTCCAGCAGACCTGATCAGAGCCTCCTCTCTCTCCTCTCCTCCTCTTCTCTCTCCTCCTCCTCCATCTCTTCTGATCAGAGCCTCCTCTCTTTCTTCTTCTCTTTCTCTCCTCCTCTACCTCTCTCTCTCCCTCTCTCTCTCCCTCTCTCTCCCTGTCAGAGTGAGGTGTTTGTGAGTGTGACAGCTGCCAGCGCCCCTCCTCCTCTTCCCCCTGCTCCTCCTCCTCCTGCTCTGTCACCTCCACATGGAAATTCACAAGAAAATGGAAAATATACAGAGGGTCGAGTTCTGCATTACTCGCTCACTTGTTCCGTAGACAGATGTAGACCTCCAAATATAAGCAAACCATTCATATTTTCATATTTGACGGAAAAAAACAAAACTAAAACTAAATCACAGAAAGAATGTTCAAAGATGGTCAAAACCCTGTTCCTCCTTGTACGAGAAATGTCCCCTCCGTCCCCACTGATGTTAAAGAACTTTAAATATTTACATAAATACTTTGTCTGCAGATGTTTGACTGTAAAATCAGATGAAAAACATACACAATGGCACAGAAAATCAAGTGATATTCTAAATTAAAATGGAAAATATTGAAGTATATACACTGTTGTCGTTGAGGCTGGTGCTTCTTTAACCAAAACATTAACAAACGTAAAAGAAGACGATAAAGAATCATTAAACATTTAAACAGAATTGACACATATTTTCAACATTTACATATTTTTTGTCATTGCAGAAGGGCATGTTTATGAGTGCTGGTTGGTCCTTATAAGGCTGTTTCCCGGCGGTGCAGTTTGCCTTCATTGTTCTTGTCTTTGTGCGGAAAAACAAAGGGCCCCGTGTCGTGCAAACAGAGAAGCAAAGTCCCCAAAGGTATTATGGGTCTCGCTATGACGCATCACACCTATTTCCCTTTTGGAGACCGTTCAGTGATGATGTCACGCTCTGAGACGTGTTTTGTGCCAGACCTGCGCAGATCTGACATCTGACCGGTGTCGATCGCTGTTGGGAGTTTCCGGTCTAATCTTACTGGTCGGCACGACGCTGCGGGGGGGATTATTCTGCGCCCTCATTGGACACTTCAACTCTCGCTGATCGACCAGACGATTATCTTAACATGTTTTATTATACATCATCATATTTTCAAAGCAAACTATGAAAAACCAGGGCTGTTTTGGCGACTGTGAACCACTCGCTGGGTTTAGTGACCTCAGAGCCTCTTAAGTGGGACAAACGGGACTCAACCCTGTTCCTAAACCTAACGGCCCTGACCATTCACCGTCTCCTAGCCTTAATCACAACCATGTTCTTAAACTTCTTCACCTCAAATGACTCACAGCACACTGTTCCTCCCGAGCATACTATAGTGCAAACACTACAGGGTGTTGCAGCACTTTGCATAGTTTATTCACATTGTCATTCGCGCCACAATTAGCATACTCGCTAACAACCACGCAATAGTTCAACAGTTCTTAAATGTGATGTTATGTTGGACAACAATGCACCAAAACCAAAGTGGGACAGTTTCACAATGACCTTTAAAGGCAGGAAAAGACTCGAAGGTATCATCTAGACATTGTTTTTTTCTTTCACTTTGGGTTAAAAGCCGTGCCCAGGTGACTACTTCTGGGCAAATGAGGAATTACACCAACTCATTTAAAATAAAAAGCCACAAATCCTACTCAAATGTGTGAACTTTAACAAACTGAGCTGCTTGTATCTATGGAGATCAATGAATGAGATGCCATTCTGTGGAAAATTCCAGGCAAAGCAAGGCCATCTCCATGGAAACAGGAAGGTGGCATCCTCTACCAGAAAAGTTACCCAATGCACCTTTAAATGGTTATATAATTGTGTGCTATTTCTGTCCCCTGTAATAACGCTGCGATCATTATAAACATACGTTTGTGCCTGATGGGTTTGAACAGATGGAGGGGGCCGCTCAGGGACCTACTCTCTCCGGTTCAGTTTAAATAGGCCCCGCCCTGAACCTGCCGCTCCCCAGAGACACCACCAGGGGGACCACACTGCACATTCATTACGCTTGATATGGGTTTATATTAAGTGATAAGGGACATGTGACTCATCTGGGACACACATTCTCACACTGTGCAACATGCAGAGACAAAGCTGGGGAAGAATGGCGATAGTTTTGACAAGCGTTGGTAAATTACAACCTACATTTGAATTAAACTGTTCTTTTCAGGTCTTAAATGTTTTGGTTTGGAGCCTATACATCTGATTGGTACCCTTTTCTTAACATTTGACTGTGCATGTGTGCAATAAAGGGTTAAGAAAACAATGGAGGTGGACGATGACGTGTTGACACCAGATTTCACTGATTCAGCTTTATTTGTTGGATTCCTAAAGCTTTCAGGGAGCTGGAGGAGGGTCACGAGGGTCACGAGGGTCACGAGGGTTACAAGGGTTACAAGGGTTACAAGGGTTACAACTGGTTTGACCCTTGTATTCTGTAGATAGGTACAAAAATGACACGATAGTCGAAATGTTCTGAGAGGCAGTGAGGCAGTAGGCCGCGTTCACTTACACACACTCAACAATGTGACCAAACCAGGGCTAGAACAGGACCGACCCAAGTCTACATCAGCACTGAAGAAACAGATGGATCTTCAAGTGGAAAATTATCTAGAGATATTTCCCCCATGTGTTGACACCTTTTAAACTTAGCTTTTGATGATTATTTATTATTCAGTTTATATTCTATTTATTTGTATTTATTTCATTCATTCTTTAACTTATCTTTAGGCTTATGCTTTTTTATTTTATATTTTTTAGGTTCTAATTTTTACATTTTTAAGTCTTAAGCTTATACTCACATCTAAAGTTTTTTTACATTTATTTTCATCCTTTTATCCATTTCAGGATCTCCAGTGTTTCCTCTGTGGAGCCCTCAGCTTCAGGAGCAGTTGTTGACTGTGCCCCTGGTGGAGGTTTGGGGGGCCTCATCGCTCCTCTGGACCCCTGGTGGAGGTTTGGGGGGCCTCATCGCTCCTCTGGACCCCTGGTGGAGGTTTGGGGGGCCTCATCGCTCCTCTGGACCCCTGGTGGAGGGTTTGGGGGCCTCATCGCTCTTCTGGACCCCTGGTGGAGGTTTGGGGCCCTCATCTCTCCTCATGTCTGTGTGCTGTGGCTGTAGGAGACTCTTTGCTCCTGGTGCAGACGGCTCCTCTGATGGCGTTTCCTCAACTGGTTCATCTGTACTCAGCCTCATGTATTTTAATGTATGCGTGAGTGTGTGTGTGTGAGTGAGTGTGAGTGTGTGTGTATGTGAGAGTGAGAGAGTGTGTGCGTGTCTTTGCGTGTCTGTGGACAGGATGTTTTGCCGCGTGGGTCAGGCGGCTGTGGGGAGGCTGGGAGGGATGTGGGATGGTTTTTAATGCACTGTAAAGCACTTCTGATTCACTTCACACCTCCTGATAAGCTGGAGTTCCAAACAGCAGGGCCAAAAACAATTGCACAACATTTCAAATAAAATAAATCAAATAATGTGAACTGAACCTGCACAAACTATTTATATTACGTGAAAATCTCGTGGACCCAATCTTGAGCGAGACTCAGGCGCGATCAAAACTGGCACTAAACTGGGTCCATACCTGGTTGGAACTAAAACTAACTAGATCAGGACTAAACCAGGACTAGAACAGGACCAAACCCTCTATGTACTTGGGCCTCAAAACTCCTGCCATGGTCACAATACATGGATACTTTTGGAATGCACTTTTGGCAGCAGGAAAAAAGGCCAGCACCACAAAACGGTTGACACAAACATCCCCAACGATCAAGGACTGGACAAACATTGGACTTGATTTGGAAATGGACAAATGTGACCGACGCAATGGGACTTTTATTTAAATTCTTCTGTGTCACTCTTTCTTTTGTCGATCGTCTATTTGTAATGTCATTTTTTAATTTCGCCTCTCTTGCCTTGTTTTGTGTCTTTCGTTTCTGTGTTTCATTAAAAAAAAAAAAAAAAAGAAACATAACCTAATCCACACAGGACTCAAAGTGGACCCAAAACCTCGCTCTTAATTGCACATTTATGTAGTAATACGCGCAGCAGACGTCTCCTTCCAGCGTTAATAGGACTGTAATGGAGGCTTCATGTTGTGCTGCCACAGACACAGATTTGCATGTGTTTGAATGCCTCTTTATGTCAAGTGCAGGTGAAACTGATGCAAATGTGGCGACACGATCTGGGCCTGCTGCCAAACCGCGTAATGTCTGCGACTTCAGGTCCACCGTTGCCGCGCGTCGGCTGGATTAACCGAACGAGCGCGGCTGTTTTTCTGTCTCATAAGATTTTCAGAATTCAGGAAGAACTCAGCCGAAATGGTGGTTCGTCTACTTATGGGCAGCCAGGGTTACAAACAGTCTCCGGTCATTAAAAAACACGTTACATAACAGGCGTACACACAGTATTATGTTTAGCTTTTCACCCTCTCCATCCCAGGGCAGAAATACACAACTTTGTAAAGTAAACGAACATTACAACAGTTAGAAAGAAGATTGCAAAGTGCGTAAACACCTTGTATATTTAAATCTGAAACAGAAAATACGCTAATTTAAGCATATTTATTGCTGTTTGTTTTGTTTACAGTTGTTTTTCTTTATTTTTTTCACTTTTTCATGCTTTCTACATGGTCTACAAGGTTTTTTTGTGTGTTTTTTGTTGTTGCCATGAAGGAGGGTCTTAGGTTTGGGGTAAATCTATTGAAAACTGGGCAAGAAAAGATGACGTTTTACCAAGTTTCATGGGTTTGATTGTGTTGCTTCTACTTACTTGATTGATTTGATCGATTTTTTGGTGCATGGTTCGTATTTGGTTTTGCTTTGTAATATGTAACTTTAAATGAAACAGTAAGTCTTCCTCATATCCACTGGGCCAGGTCAGGTCACATTCTTTGGTCTTTATCTCTCTGATCAGCAAAGCCAGCGGAGGTGTGGTGTCGGGGGGACGCACAGGGAACAGCTGGGTTTTATTGCCGATGACTCACACACGATTCATTCAAACCGTGAACCCAAGTTCTCGTTCACCTTCCCGACTCTTTATGACGGCAGTAAAGTCACATTAAGCAATGGTTTGGTGACGGTTCTGAACGTTTACCACCGTCTTCTTTAAAGAATGGTGATGAAGCCGGTCCACGACATCGAAGGACGAGTGCAGAGAACTAACTGTTTACTGGCAACAAAAAGGTGAACTTTACCATTAAATGACTGCAAATAAGTATCATTTAAATCTGGTGATGGTTGAATTCGTTTCCACTTGTCTTGCCTGACATTAAAGCCCAATTGTGTAACATTCAAGCCTATAAAAACGCTAAAACAAAGTAGATGGAATAAAAAACAGATATGTAGGTATTGTATGGAGGATTTTGTGTGAAATTAAATGCTTAAATGCATGAATGAATTAATTGTATGATGAATTAATTTAAGTAGAATTAATCAATTTAATGCACAAATTATTAATTTGATGGTTAATAAATTAAGTACATGTACCAATAAATCATTTTAAGAAGTATTTAAAGCTTAACATTAAAAATATCTATTTACTTAAATGTATCATTTGTAAATTATATTAATTCATTAATTGAGCTATTTTAATTAATTAATGTCATACATAATTAATGTATTTATTGTGAATTTAAGCATTTAATTTAATTTTTCATAATACTTATTACCACATGCCATAACATGCAGTTAACATATTTAATACTTGCTCTTTACGTGACACATTTAAGGACACGTCACAAAACAACAACAAAACAGTAAATTAAATACATATCAAACAAACGAACCATCACAATACAATTCCATTCGTAAAAAAAAAGCACAGACTAGTCTTTAGTTTGAATTATCATTAGTTCATATTCAACGTGTTTGTGAATCTGGTGGAGACGGAGGGCTGGACCTTTTCATGGGCTTTAAGAGTTTGATCATCTGTTGACGTAATTAAGCAATTCACGCATTTCAAATGGCGCATACAATCGGTCGAAATGAGTTTCCTCCGCGGGGAGGCTGAGCACTCCCTTAGAGATAGAGTGAGGGGCTCAGTCACGCGGGAGGAGCTCGGAGTGAAGCCGCTGCTCCTCCACGTCGAGAGGAGCCGGCCGAGCTGGCGCGGGCATCTGATAAACGGAAGAAGATGGATGGATATTTTAAATGGGGAGAGGGCCTCACAAAACCCTTC